>JABUQX010097630.1:0-10000 GCA_015478945.1 Trachelipus rathkii | reverse complement strand
CTTACTACTTCTCATGAGACTGTTACTTCTTCCCATCCAAATGCCGAGGTCCTCTATTTAGGGGTTTCAACGTACACCACACTGAGAGGTTGGGTTCCTCTCACACTGATGCAGGTGGGGAGGAGGCCAAAACATTCAGTATTCTCAACGATCTGGAACAGTTAATTAAGGAACCCACACATATCCCAGATCGACCTAACCAATTCTTGAACACGCTCGACTTATGTTTCACCACTACTCCTTCTCGTTATAAATACACTATCTTTCCTCCTATTGGTAACTCTGACCACAATCTTATAGCTCTTAATTTTAATACTTTTTCTCCAGCAGCTCCACCATGCCCTAAACGTAATTTCTGGCACTTTAATCGGGCTAATTGGGGGGCATTCGTTTTCTTGCTAACTACTCTTGGAATGAATCCTGCTTTGACTCGGAGGATGCTTCGGTAACCGCTGAAAAGGTAGGGGCCGTAATCGCCGATGGGATGAGCAGGTTCATTCCATCTTCAACTAAATCTTTCTCTCCCCAAAATCCATGGTTCGATGGAGCTTGTTCTCGCGCCATTCAGGAGAGAGACATTGCATATCGGGCATGGAAAAACTCTCGTTCTCCCTATCACTCTGCTAATTTTTCATTCTGTTCGAATCATTGCAGGGTAACTATTCGTCAGGCTAAGCGCGCTTTCATTAAAAGAAAGTGCGCCAACCTGCTTGGTTCTAAATAGTATATATCCTTACAAAAAATTTATTTATAATATTATATGAAAAATTGAATGAATATTTACAAAATATCAAGATTTTCCTCTTCCTCCTCAATTCCTCCTCTTTCCTCTTCAAAGGACAATAGATCCATATTACCTTTCAAAAAGATTAGCTGCTCAAAATTAAAAGCAGTTAAGGCTGACCTCTTTGCCTTCAAAATATCCCCACCAATACTAAATATTCACTCTACTGCAGCAGAACTAGGGAGAGGTGTATTAGTTATACCATAAATGAGAATCTTGACATTATTTGCATAACTGAGGCATGGGTTAATGAAGAATTATATGGAGACTCCTTTCAGGAATATGAAATAGACGGATATTCACTTTATTTATACCAGCGTAGAGGAAAGAAAGGTGGGGGTGTGGCGCTTTATATTAAAAGCAATATTCAATCTGTATTAATGACTGACTTTAAAACTAATCATGATATTGAATCAGTATGGGTAGATATCCTTATGTTTAATAAATCATATAGAATAGGGGCATTTTATAGACCTCCTGGCCAGAGTCAAGAATTAGATGCGGACAATTGTGAAAATTGAGACAGCATGCCACAGTAAAAAGAGAAAAAGGTATAGTCATAATGGGTGATTTTAATTTTCCTGGCATTCAATGGGATTCCTTGTCTAATAAGGACCATAGTAGTTCAGTATTTATAAATTGTATACTAGATAACTTTTTGAGCCAGATGGTCCATGAACCCACAAGACATGATGCACTATTAGACTTAATATTAACTAACGATGAAAGTATGGTGGGTGAGGTTAGAGTTGAGAATTTAGGACTTAGTGACCATAATATAATTAGATTTAATATGAATGTGATATCTGGGCCCAAATTGCAAGCTAATAAGGAACAAATCCTAGATTTCCGAAATGGCGATTTACCAAATTACGAGACAAACTTAGTATAACTGACTGGGATAAAGTTTAAAGACCAAAACTGTTTTATCATGTGGGAACATTTTAAGCAAATTTTAATGAATATTCAGTCAGTATGTTTTAAAAATAAACCCATTAGGGTGGCGAAGAGAAAACCTGTTTGGTGGAATAGAGAGATAAGAGAGAGAGAATCAATGAAAATCGTAGATGGATTAAAAATATATTCAAGGGTAGTAATATGGAAAGATGATTTAGAAAATTATAGGAAAAATAAACGAACTTAACCAGTCAATAAGAAAGGCAAAGAGAGAGGCAGAAATTAATTTAGCAAGGAATAGTAATAAGAACCTGAAGAAGTTTTTACTTTTATAAATTTAAAATTAAGAATAGGACAATGGTCTAATTAAAATTGATGAAAATTTAGTGAGTTCAGATAAGGAGTTGGTCAACATTTTCAATGCTTATTTTGCTTCAGTGTTTACTGAGGAAAGATTAGATAATAGTTTGGAGACTAATAGTTCTTGTATGCATGTAACAAATAGACTTACAGAATTTGAATTTGAAGTAAAAGATATTAGTTTACTAGACCATATTGATCCAAGTAAAGCTGCAGGCCCTGATGGTATACATGGTAGAATTTTGAAAGAGGGTAGTACCAGCATTGCAAAGGCACTGTATTTGATTTTTAAGCGACCTATAACATTTGGTGAGGTATCAGATGACTGGAAAACCGGCTATGTTGTTGCTATTTATAAGAAAGGTAGTAAGGAAGATTTGGGTAATTATAGGCCAGTTAGCCTAACATCTCTGGTTGTAAAGGTTCTGGAAAAGTTAGGTCATGTCAGACAAACCTTTTAGAATTTATGGAATGTTATTGTATGACTTCCAGCACGGTTTCAAGGGTAAGTCTTGTCAGACAAACATTTACAATTTATGGAATACATTACTGACTGCATTGACCGAGGAGATCCAGTTAATATTATATATTTAGACTTTAGCAAAGCTTTTGATAAGGTTCCCCACATAAGGCTGATGAAGAAGTTATTGCAATGTGGTATAGGTGAAGTGGTACATGGTTGGATTAAAGAGTGGTTGTGGAATAGAAAACAGTGTGTACAACTAAATGGCAATAAGTCATCATGGGAAATAGTGAAGAGTGGTGTCCCACAGGGTTCAGTGCTGGGGCCACTGTTGTTTCTCATATATATAAATGATTTAGACCAGGGACTTAAATGCAATGTTTCTAAGTTTGCTGATGATACCAAAGTGGCCACCTCAGTTAGGAATAGTGAGGGATGTATAAAGATTCAAAATGATCTTGATAAACTTCTTGGGTGGGCAGATAAGTGGCAAATGAATTTTAATAGTAAAAAGTGTAAGGTTCTTCACCTAGGTTACTCAAATAAAAGTTTTACACACTGATAACAAATATTATTTGTTCGAGTCTGTGGACCAAGAAAAAGATTTAGGTGTGATTATAAGCAGTAATTTGAAAGTAGCTAATCAGTGTTTGGAAGCTAAATAAAGCTAATAAGATGCTGGGCATAATAAATTGCAATGTTGTTTACAAGAGCAAGGAATAATAAGTAAACTATATAATAGCTATGTTAGGCCAATAATAGAGTATTGTGAACATTAGGACCCTTATTTAGAGAAAGACTTAGATATGCTAGAGGGAGTGCAACGTAGAGCAACAAAGATGATTTCTGGGTTTGAGGGTAAGAGCTACGAGGAGAGGCTGAAGGAGTTAGGAATGTTTTCTGTAGAAAGGCGATTTCTCAGAGGGGACATGATACAAGTCTACAAAATTTTTACATCTATTGATAATAAGACCAATAAATTCTTTATAGTAGAGCACGGACGGGAGACCAGGGGGCATAACAAGAAAATTAAGAAGAAAGCATGCCATCTTGATATAAGAAAGTATACATTCAGCAATAGTGTTGTTAAATTTTGGAATGATTTGCCACAGGAGGTTGTTGAGTGTGACTCAATTGCAACATTTAAGAAAGGGTTGGATAGGTATATGGATGGGTTGGGTATCACATAGTATATTTAGACGAAGCCAAATTGGCTGGTTTCTAGTTATAGTAGTTAGTAATGTTATAGCTACTGCATGTGTGACCATAACTTAGTTAAGAACAGCATGTGATGGTTTGGGTCAACATGTATCATTTTTGACTTAAGAAAAAATTGGTGGATTTTGGTTTTTGACAAGCCCTAGGGTGCTTTGTGGATTTGCAGGAGAGCATGTTTGGTTGGTGGGTTGACTGGGACAGTCTCGATAGGCCCATGTGGCTTCTTACTGTCTCTATATTTCTTATGTTCTTATGTTCTTATATTTTATGAACAAGTTCAACAAATTCTGCCAATGCTGAAAGGGAAAGATGTCCTTGGTGAGAGGAGTGCTGGTGTTAGTTCGCTTCCAGCAGTCCATTGCTAATTTAAGGTTCTCACCTAAATCATTATGCCTCCCTTCTGAAATATTTTGACCACCCTGTCCACCCATAAGAAGGTCTATTTCGTTCAAGATTTTAGTAGAATCCATCATGTAAGCCTCAACGCCTGCAGAGTGATGCTAATGCTACATATCAACTCGGTAGCTATATATATATATATATATATATATATATATATATATATATACATATATATATATATATATATATATATATATATATATATATATATATATATATATATATATATATATATATATATATATATATATATATATACAATATTAATCAATTTTGTGTAAAACCCAAATATATATATATATATATATATATATATATATATATATATATATATATATATATATACTATATATATATATATATATATATATATATATATATATATATATACCGTAAAATGGGGGAAAACCGGTCACGGAGGGGAAAACCGGTCAGTTTAATAAATTGTTAATATTTTTTTAAATAAAAATTTTTCAATTAGAGAAAGGTTTTTAAGTAGCAAATAGATTATATTTTAACCATATATAAAAATTTAAGTAAATAACTTACACCTACTAGTCAAAAAAATTTCCCAAAGTTGGAAAAAAATTTTTTTTTTTTTTTGCAAAAAAATTCTAAGACCTTGTGAATCTCGTAGAATTAAGATATCAGAATTTTGAGTTAGATGCATATTGGGAAGTCTATTTTTAACATTTTCCATGTAAAAAAATTTAAAATATTAAGCTTATTTTTAAAGTTATTAAGTTTTTTCAATTTCGGGGGAAAACCGGTCGGGCATCGGGAAAAACCGGTCAGTATAAGCTTGTAAAAAAATGTCCATTTTTTTTTAGTTTTCAATAATATTTTGTTCTAATTTTTATGTATGGTAGACTATAAGACATTTGTTTAATGTTTTCTATACCTCTCTTTCTTCTATCTAGTGTAAGGATAAAAAAAAAGTTCACATGAAATGTAAAAAAAAAAAAAAAAAAAAAAAAAAAAAAAAAAGGCCTATTTTGTTAAAAAGTGCAAATATTATTATTAAAAATTATTAAAATTGATTGTCATAATTTAAATTATAATATTGTGAAAAAATTTTCGTCAAAAAGTTCACGTGAAATGTGCGTACATAGGCCTATAATAATATAAAGTGCCTATTTTGTTAAAAGTTGAAATATTATTATTATTATTAGAAATTATTAAAAATTATTGTCATAATTCATTTTTTTTCAATGCTTATTTAGCATAAAAAAATGAAAAAAAAATTTCAAAATTTTGTAAAAAATCAACGTTTGCAAAATGTTAATAAAATATAACTTAAGACTTGTGTTTTTCAATCCAAATTAATTCTATAATATTATTAGACTCTATTTAACATTTAAATTATAATTATAATTAGTTTGGACAAGCACAAAAGAAATAATATTTAATGACCGGCTTTCCCCGACGCCACTGACCGGTTTTTCCCGAATTCAATTTTTTGAAAATGGAATTTTTCAAAAAAATTTTAAAAATATTCATTTCGAGATTTTTATTATTTTCATTATTCTAAAACATTAAGGAAACTCTAAATGTGAAAAAAAACTATTAAGTATAGATATAACTTAAAATTTCGATTTTTCATGATTCATTAAAAAAAAAAAAAAAAAAAGAGGATTTTTGACTGGTTTCCCCCCTTTTACTGTATATATATATATATATATATATATATATATATATATATATATATATATATATATATATATCTATATATATACTATATACTATATATACTGCTTATATATAAATATATATATATATGGGTTTTACACAGAATTTATATATTGCCTGGTGTATAGTAATAATATAATTAATTAAAGAAGTTATAGATGAGGGTAATAGCCATTCAGTCTATAAAATCAATTTAAATGTTATTATTATATATGGTACCATTAAGGAGATTGGGTGGTTTTCAAGTTTAATTGTAAAAAAACAATAGAACTTAGACTAAAAAGTATAATTAGTTATAAACTTAAAAAATAAAAATTATATTTCTTTATTCTAACCACTAAAGAATTCTTAATATTAGTATACTTTCATTTTTCAAGGTGCGGAACAAAGGCGAGAAACTTTTGATCATACAGCAAGTCACTAATTTCCTGATGTCTCGCTGGTCGCACCTATTCTGGTAGTCAGCTCGGAGCGGACTAGCGGACTAGCTGAACTCTACTCTCTATGCCTTAACACTAATACTTTTCCTTAGTGCTGGAAGCGCGCTTTTGTTCAACCAATCCCGAAAAAGGTAGCCGTTCTGATCATTCCTTCAAATTATCGCCCTATAGCTCTCCACTTGTATTCTATCTAAAGTCTTTGAAACTATTCTTAACTCTCATTTCCTGGATCATCTGGAGTCTCATTCCCTTCTTTCAAATCATCAGTATGGCTTTCGACGTTCGAGGTCAACTGGTGACATACTTTCCTATCTAACTGATTTATGGTCTTCTGCCCTTAGGGACTATGGGGAAGTCTTGCGTGGTGGCGCTTGGCATATCCAAAGCTTTTGACCGGGTATGGCATACGTCACTATTCTCATAAGTTCTCTCCCTTTAGTTTTCCTTTTCATTTTCTTATTACTCATGTCTAGTTTTCTCTCTGATCGCTCCATATCAGCACTCGTTGATGGAACGTCCTCTTCCTCCTTCCCTGTTAATTGTGGTGTTCCTCAAGGTTCTCTTTTATCTCCAACTTTATTCCTACTTTTCATCAACGATCTCCTCAGCTGTACTTCTAACTCTGTTCACTCTTACGCTGATGACTCAACTCTCCATTCTTCTACTTATTTCAAATCTGCTCCTTTTTTTTGCATCTAGAGCTGCCTCTCATCTTCAGTTTTCTGATTCTATTCTTGCCGATCTGGATGGGATTTCCCCAGTGGGGTCACCCCGCAGCATAACTTGTAAGTTCAACTCTTTAAACGCTTCTTTACATGTCCCTCTCAAAAAAACACCTCCCAACTTTCCTATTTTCTTCGACGGCTCTAACGTCTCACCTGTGAATGACATATAAACATTCTTGGTCTCAACATAAACAACAAATTGTCTTGGAAACCTCATATTACAAATGGTTGCTAGGTGGCCTCAAAGAAGCTGGGAGTTCTGTTCAGGTTGCTGGAATTTTCCTCCGAACAGTTACTCCACTTATATAAGGAGATTATTATGCCCTTGTATGGAGTACTGTTCTCACATCTGAGGGGCTCGGCTCCACCTTCTATTGGATAGGGTTGAGTCTAAAGCTAAGAGACTAATAAACTGTCTCCGTCTTTCAAACCTCCCTTGACCCTCTATCTCTGTGACGTGACGTTGGCGCACTCTCTTTTCTATAGGCACTATGGTGGCAAGTGCTCAGGGGAGTTGACCTCTCGCATTCCACCACCCTTGCATCACCGTCGTATCACAAGGGGTGCCTTGCTCTGGCATAAATGTTGCGTGAGTATTGAAAACCCCAGACTTGTTCGTCGTGGTGCCTCTTTCTTTCCAGCTACTTCTGTTCTGTGGAACTCCTTGCCTCCTTCTGTTTTTTCAACTGTATTTAATCTTCCCCTCTTTAAAGCCCACGTCTGAGAGATTTGCGTTAAGTTGGGGATTGGGTGGGTTTTCCATGTTTTATCTTCTGTCCCCTCCTTGAAAAGGGCCGAGCCCATGAGTGGTGGTTGACTGAAAAAAAAAAATAAAAATAAAAAAAAAAAACAGGAAACTAAAGCTACTAAGAACACTAGCCAGCACCAGGGATGTATATATAGGGTAGGCTGGGTAGGTAGCTCCTACCCAATATTTTTTAGGTTTTAAATAATTGAAATTAAATGGTAAAAGTATACAAAATTATTAAAATTTTATATAGAAGTTAAAAAAGAAGCTATTTTGCATCATAAATTAAAAGAAAAACAACCACAATAATAATAGCTATAATAATTGAATTCATTTAGAAATTCTTGCTCCTACTCTGATCTTAAGAGTAAAATTCTTTGCTACGGACAGACAAATGACGTCATTTTTTATATCAAGTTATAAGGGAACGGGGTAGTGTGTCTTACCTATAATCAAAAACATATTAAACTTTTTGTTCTGTTGCCGTAAATATGTACGAAATGTGAGAAAAAGTATGACAAGTTGTGCCGGCTTGTGGGAGTTTGTTTGAAATCTTTGTATCGAATGTGTCTATTTATTCTGATATTGAATATTAATTTTATATAACTTTATTTAAGTGGTTTTTAGCATTATATACATAAAATAATTGAAATAATGCATAATGGAGTAGGAGTAGATTTTATATTAAAGAAAAAATGCTTTAAAAACTAATCTATAAAACCACAGCTTTATTTTAAAAAATGGTAGGCCTGAGAAATTATCAATTGGAATGTGCTTTAAAATTAAGTATTTGGTAAATACAATGTAAACAAGCTTTTCATACAAATAAATAGGTATGTATTATAATTATTAAAATATGTTTTGGATGTTTTTCGCTTGATATATATATATATATATATATATATATATATATATATATATATATATATATATATATATATATATATATATATATATATACTATATATAAAGACTCTGCCTACCCAAAGTGTATTCTTCCAGGTACACCATAGCCGGCACTGACATCAATAATAATAAACAGATATCCACCACCATATACAAACAATACATCTGCCCAACACTAAACTACGCCTCACCAATGTGGCACCCGTTCTTAACCAAGGGTAACATAAGAAAACTACAAACAACTCAAAACAAAGCACTCAAATTATAACAAGATGCACATCCACAACACCCCAACAACACCTACATGAAGAAACAAAAATACTACTCATAGACAAACACTTAGAAATGATAGGCACTCAGTTCTACGCTAAAACAAACACCACAACACCCATGCTACACTGCACTTTCCAACCCCATTAATCACAGGTTAAAACAACCACCATCCTCTCCGGCACTATTATATAAACAAGTTCTGAATAACATTCAACCTCATCAAAACAACATCTCATACACTAAACAAATACACACACCTAACCAAAAATTATTTAAGAAACCAACAACCAAATAATATACTAAATACTCATCCTCCAGAAATAGCACCGGAATTCAACTCTCTTCCAATAACCATTCAGTCATCTTTGGCCAAACTAAGATGTGGCCACCACCCAAACTTGCAACATTATAAATATAGATTCGACCTTAACCAGACCATCTCAAACATCTGCACAAGATGCAACCAGGCCCTGGAAACTGTCACATTTCTTACTATGTTGTCTATAACACAGTGAGCAGTAGTGTTTATATATATATATATATATATATATATATATATATATATATATATATATATATATATAATATATATATAGGAAAAAAAAAAAAAAAAAAAAAAAAATATATATATATATATATATATATATATATATATATATATATATATATATATATATATATATATATATATATATATATATATATATATATATATATATATATATATATATAGAGGCTGATCTTGCTAAATTGGTGAGCTATCTTTTGTGAGCAAGCACCCTATATAAGAGGATGGTAAATTAGAAATCCATATTTGAAATGAGGTATTTATTTAACATAAGTAAATATTCAATAAAATAAAAACTAATAAAAGTCCTTCTGTTGAGATACTCTCTGTAGGCGAATTGCAAGTCGCACGCAGCCTTTTCCAGTGAGTTTTTCGAACTTGCCTCAGACTCTTAGTTTAGCGGCGAAAATTTGATCAATTCAAGTGCAGCCTTTTTCCTTGAAGTTTATCGCTCTTGCCGGAAGGATTTCTGAAGAGAGAGTATCTTGAGTGAGATTTTCTTTTGATTCTTAATAATTTGATCTGAC
>JABUQX010097629.1:0-16169 GCA_015478945.1 Trachelipus rathkii | reverse complement strand
GGAGTGAGTATCGCATCAAGAACCTTATCTCTCATACCTTCAAAGCTTGTCTTCGGGAATATGGAAATACGAGTAATATTCATAGCCTATTATAACTTTAACACCACTTTCTTCACGAGAAAATTGTTTAAACTTTCCTACCTTTCCCACCAATAAAAACACACATAGGAAAGAGTACGAGTAATATTCAAAGTCTATCATAAAATTTAACACCACTTACTTTCTTCCCAGAGAAAAAAATGCCTTAAACTTCCTTAACCTTTTCAAAAAAAAACACATAGGAAAAAAAGGCTTGCCACCCATATATTTTTTCGTAGCGATTTGGATTAGAGATATGGCTGATCCTATAAGGAAAACATATACCCACCGGCCTGCAATGTATCTTGAAGATTTCCTCCTACTGCGTAAGTCCTTTATAACTTCCAATCTCTCAAAAAATATTAATATAGTTTTTAATTAAGGAAAAGTAAATCGAACAATTACTACATAAATACTGAATAAATAAATTTTAGAAAAAAATTTTCATTAAATATATATATATATATATATATATATATATATTATATGCATGTGTGTGTGTAGATATGGTCGGTTAATAAATATGCAATATGTAATTTAAATTTATATTTATTTAATTATAGATAAGATATCGGTATATATATATATATATATGGGTATATATATATATATATAATATATATATATATATATATACTATATATATACTACTATTAGTATATATATATACTATATAATATATAAACTATATTATTATAATAATATATATACTACTATATACTACCTATATCATATATACGTGGTGGTGTGTGTGCATGCGCGCGTGTCTGTAAGTATGAATGACTATTTATCATTAAAAAATTAATACTTACACCATGGCTTTCCAAATGCTCTTTCGGACCAATTCCAGATAACATTAGTAATTGGGGAGTATTAACCGAACCAGCACTTATAATTATTTCCTTACGAGCCTTTATGATATAAATCTTTCCATATCTGTGAAATTTGACTCCGATTGCCTTTTTAGTTATTGGCTCAATGATGATCTGTAATGAAATCAGTGAAAATTAATCTTAAAATAATGATCAAACATGAATTTAAAGATTCATGAAAAACTCATTCAATTTGTCTACTGATTCATCCATCTCTGTCCAGCTCTTTAATTTCATTCTTCCCTGACCCCGGGTTCTTTAAAATCCAAGACCATGCTATTATTTCATTTACTTTACGGGTAAAGTATGGAGCACTCCATTTATAAAACTTTATTTGACTTTCATACATTCAAAAGGCGTATATTAATACACGTCAAACTTTGATTTGGGCTCGTTCATGATATTCCCATTTATTGTAGGTATTGTGAAAATTTCAGGCTCTTTCTTCAAGATAAAATGTAGGAATATTTAAAAAAAAACGTCCGATTTTTTTCGAATTTAAAATTTTGTAAGAAAAATTTTCATTTTGCGAGAATAACATGGATTTTAATTTAGAACGTCAGATTAAAGAATAATTAAATATTTCACCTCAAGTACTATTTATTACTATATAATATATAAATATATTAACTTACTATATATATTATCATATACTATATTACTACGATATACTACGTACTACGGTCAACCTCATATAATACTACTTATATATAATACTAGTAGTATAGTAGTATGATATGATATACTATATAAGTATATATATACGTACTATATAATATAATATACCTATATATATATATTAATAGTATATACTATATATACTACCATATATATACCTATATATGATAAAGGTATATATATACTAGCGTATATATATATATATTATACTAATATAAGCACCTACTATATATCATATAACATTACCGTATATATCTATTACACTTTCGTTTTTAAAATATCCTCAGCCTTAGCTAATACTATATATATATATACTATCATATACCGTATATACTATACTATATATATAACTATATAATATACTACTATATACCTATACTATATAGTTATATCACTACTACGCATACTACGCTATAATATGATCACTTCTACAAGCTTTTATCTCTCTTTTTCTTTTGCACAAAATCACAATACAAATGTTGATCTCAACTTCAATTAGTTACCTGGATGTTGATGCAACCTGATGATCTTTCATTTCAAAAATAGAAAGTTTCCACAAAATTACTACTAATAAAACAAGAAATAGGCATTTTCTTTTCAATATTTTAATCCTTACATAGAATATAAAGCCCAACAAAAGAAACTAGACACAATAGCAGCTGTGAGTGCCGTGCAGCAGCGCCCATTTTACATGATTCGTTGCGCCATCTACTCTATAGCCATCTCCAATTCAAACCAAACACTCCAATCGATATTAAAGCGCTCGATCTTGGAAACTATCTTTAACAGATAACTATAAACCATTATTAAGATACCGCTAGTCGACTTCAATAGCGTTCCTTGTAATTTTTTATAGATATTAACAATTTAATTCTACCCAGAACTTGTTCTGCTGACCAAATGACAGCCTTTGGCCACAATAAAAATGCCAATTTTCCCCCTCTTCCCCCACACCTGGCCCGTCTGAGACAAAGCTTGTTGCGTTGAAGAACATCTAGATCGCTTTCCCCGCTATAAGTTTCCCTTGCTGGGCATCATTGGAATCCCTGCTCAGCGGAGGCGACGTCCACGTTGTTGAAAACTATTCAGGTTTCAACAATCAAGAAGGTTAGTTTTAAACTACCATCTAAACTCTCTTCAAGTATAGTAGATTATAAACATACCGCTAGCCCGGCCAGCGGACACTACGTTAAAACAACTATTTTCTCAGCATAAAAATAGTTTTTCAACTACTTTAAACCCTACTCCCCTCTTCGCAAAGGGGCACCGCTACGCTTTAAATATTTCTCATCAGGTACTACGCGTACTGCTACGTAGCAACTTTAGCGTTTTTTTTCTTAAATAGCTTTGGAAAAAACTGATCGTTTACAAACCGAACCCTTCAAGCGCTAAACGTAATATTTCAACAGCACGCCCCAGAAAATTTTTATAAGTTTTTCTTTTTTTAAATACTTTTATTACTTTTCAAGCAAATAAGTGTTTTAAGATATTAACAAATTGTTAATTGAAAACATGCATCGGAAAATGCTTTGACATTATTCATTATTATATCAATTATTATTATTATTATCTATCTATTATTATTATTGATTCATCTATTTACTTATTCATTATTATTATTATTATTATATATTCAGTATTATTATTATTCATATCATTATTATTAGTTCATTATTCAATATTTTAGTCAGTCAGTCAGTGGTAGAGTAGTCGAGTGCAGTAGTAGTTCAGTTAGTCTATGTACTCACCTGTCTGAGATCTTGAATTGTAGGGCTCTATCACTTATACGTACTCCCATTTCCAAGCCCTGCCTTCATGCTAGGAGGTTCAGCCGTAACCGGAGCTATCTCCAACGGCGCGGTTCGGGAGGACAGGCTTACGATACCCCTCCGCTGAATTGTATTTAGGCTAGTGCTACAAATATTAAGTTCATTCAATTAATATTTTTCTAGAATACAATGACATCTAAATCCCGATAAAACCATGATATAAATAGCTACCTATATATTCATGCAACAACGAACACAATGGCGAATATTAAAGTATTAGGCACTAGATAGAAAATAATAGTATAGGATAGAGATGATGTTAAATACACATACTCTTATTCCAATATCTACCATACATATATAACTCAAAGAGGCCCATTTCTCAGTTAGAGTCATTGCTACAATAAATGAATCATTATGTATATTTGAATGATCCGAATTACTGGTTGATCCTAGTGTAGCGGCGTTCTGGTATGCACATTCGGAGTTTATGAAATAAACGGCAAAACATCAATCGCAAACCCCCATTACCGAGGAATTACCTTTGGTCTCTCCATGTAGCGTTAATCCCACCTCTTGTTCCTCTGACACTATCATCATGCTAATTAAGAAACCGAACACACCTCCATCCTACTTTTCCTTCCGGCCAGTTACACCCTCTTGGCGTTAATAACAACAATAATATATATAGTATATATATATAATATATATATATATATATTATACTATATACTATAGATTATATATATATATCATATATATATAAAATATATATAATACTAATTATATATATACTATACCTATACATTTATATATATATATATATATATATAATATATATCATATATATATACATATACTATATATATATATATATATATAATACTATATATATAATATATATTATCACCTATAATAATATACTTATATATACTAGTATATACTATATATTATATATACTATTCATTCATAGAATTATTAAATATTTTCTAAAATGAGACAAAACTATTGCATACTTGTTCTGCAAACCCGAGACAAGCCTTGCTTTGTGGTTCAGTTTTGAATTGCCAATCAAGGTCTGATAATTGAAGGTAATGAACAAGGGCAGGAATGTCCGAAATTTCATTCTCATCTCCACCTGCCTTTCGAGCTTAGTAGAAACACTTGATCTTCATAATTCTCAGCGATAATCTGCTTGCAACACTTTGCTCCTGGCCTGCAACCTTGCCACACCAACTGCGGAAAACAAGCATACTGTTCATAATATTTTTTAATAATTAAATTTTAATTATTTATTAAATTAATAAAATATATGCTTAATTAAATATCGCAGTCTGGAAAGAAAAAACAGACAAATAATAATTATATTTTAATAATTATATTTCAATTTAAGATTAAATAGATATCTAGGCAAGGTAATGTTTATGTACAGTAGTAAATTAGTATATATCAATATATTAAATACTATATACTAATATATATATATACTACTATCATATAATATATATATATATATATATATATATATTATATTATACTATATATATATACTATCATATAAAATATACTATATATATTATAAGGTATATATAATATATATACCTATACTATATATATATACTAATATATTATATATTATATACTATATACTACTATATATATATATACTATATATATATATATATATACATATATTATATATATATATATATATATATCATTATTTTATTAAATTAAATCAGTTATTTATTAAAATTAACCCATAATTTGCTTCGCGTATTACCCCAACAAAAAAAGATATGCCCAATAATTATATATGCTTAATTAATTAACTATAATCTATTTCAATTTATTTATCACATAGTTAAAGTAATTATTCAATTGACTTAATAAACCGGACCGAGTGCATAAAGCCAAACGCAGTACCTTATTAATTTTAATTATTCCAATGATTTAAAAATAATAATATATCAATTATATAATAATAATAAAACAACCTAGAGTAAAGAATGATTGCCAAAGGAAACAGAATCATAATATAAAGTGATGGCCCTGTATTACCCTCCCTTAATGGGAAAGGCAACAGGCTTAATTACGTATTCTTAATTTTTTAACATTCAACCTAGTTATGAAGTCATCTAATGCAGCTTTAGCTTACTTCTTCCTGAAAACAGCGCCATGGTAAATAATTATATATTTTTAAATAAAAAATACTATTTTTAATTATTTAACAAAATTAATATATTTTACGCTGAATTATCACGGCCCAAAAGAAAACAAGCCCGCAATTTTAATATATTTTAATAATTTAATCTTACTTATTTCTTAAATTATTTTTATTTATGTTTATAGGGTCTCGACTGATAAAAGAGCATATAATAATTATATATAGCCTTTTAATTATTTTTTCATTCTGTCACAGTACCACAGGTTAACAACACTCATGGGCTATAATAAAAGACACTGCCAACATTAAGAGTTCCTAAAATTTAGGGTATCATAGTATTGTAATTTATCAAACTATATAATTGGATTCCAGTAATTAATATATGAGAATTGATTAATAGATATATATAAATTTAGATCAGTTAAGTTTACGGCAAAACTTGCATAGGAATTGGTAGCTTCATTTGGTCCAGGACCAACTGCTATCTCCAATTATAGTAAGGGATTTTATCAGAGAGTGATGTTGAATCCAGAGATGATAAATTCTCTATACCCTCTAATAACTGGAGGTTTCTGGTATTATTCAAACACTAACAGCAGATTATATTCCAATAACAACATTGAAGTAATAAAGATAATAAAATATCTCAGCCCTTCGTTTGAATAATATCCCTGCGCTTGCTGGTAGGGACGACATCTAGTCACTTGATCTTGTCCGAGTCACGCGAGGCTATTACCAACCAATTTTCCTTCTGACCCCATTTATGTCTCATCTAAGCGCAAAAATTATACATTTTTGTCTCGAATATTTGGAGGGTCTTTCCACGCTGCTTCCTGAAATTTACCTCACTCTTGCCGCAGCTGTAAGTTCTGGAGATTTCTGCAAAAGAGTAACATAAGTAAGATTTATTTCATTCTCAAACCTTCTTTGCGTAAATTAATCTGACCTGTATGAGCCATCTGCTCACAGGGGCGTTATATAATACTCATTCATTTCGACTTGATGCAATAATATTTTCCTCGCCACAAATCTGCTAGACATAAGTACGAACACTTTATCGCCCTAAAATGTGTTACCCATGTTTATTATAAGATGCAGTCTAACCCAGCCGCACCGCGCTCTACACGGCGCTCTCGGCCCGCACCCCGGCCCCGGCCGCCCGCCCCAGCCGAGTGGGAGCAAAGCCTCCACGCATCGGAATCAACCCCGTAACAAGAGAATGAGACTCAACTTCAATTAGTACCTAATCAGAAAGTCCTTTCAAATGCAGGCTCATATATATGTCATAATTATTACGAAGATCATAAGAATAGACATCACAAAAACATTTGCTTACTCATCCCAGAACATGAAAAAAAAAATTAAAAAATTAGTAAAAATATTTCAAATAACGAGCATAACTGGTTTACATCCGAATGATCCATAAATACCCATATATACAAATAGTTTTAGAATTACTTCATCAAAAAATAAAAATAAGATATATAACAAGAAAATAAAAGAAAATATGCCTTTAAACACAAGCATATTTGTTTAAATCCGTTAGATTTAAGATGAGGAGAGAGATGTGAAATTTAATGAGATTAAAAATACAAAATTTTAAATAATAAAAGATGACTAGTTGAACACAATTGAGTTATTCACAAATTAAATAGGACACACATCGATCGAACCGTTTGAATCCAAGGAAATGTCCCATTATAAGCGTTTACCCTGATCCATGAATTTGATCTAATATGTCTGTATCTCCAGTCTCTAATAATCTATTTTTCAAATCTGTAGTTACGATGAGTTATAACATAAATGGACTTAATTGACATATTTGTAGTTAAATCCACGTATAGCCCGTTTTTAATATTAAAATGGTCCTTCTATAAATCGAATAAAAATTCTTCATAAGCATCATAAAAAAGTGAGCAAAATTGGTAAATTCCATCAATATACCATTTAGAAGACGATATAAAAGTGAATTCTAATTGAAGTTGACGTAGTTATTGGAATCCTATAAAATAGTTTTCTGCCCATAATAATCTCAAAACTTGATATTATAATATTTGAGAAATTAGAATTGGAGGGCAGTAGGTATTTGGGGTTTGCTAGTCGACGATGAAATTTTGGGAAACATGTTGAGATTTATTTGTATTAAAATATTAAGATTTAGGACACACCTTAATCCAAAATTAATTAAAATGAAAGACCATTGATATTAGTCCAATATTCGAAATCGTTCAGTTTTGACTTTAGTCATTTTTCTCTATGTTCTCTGATTCGGATTTTTTTATGATTATTAGTTTCTTCATTTTTCATTTCATTTGTTTGTTTTTTTTTTGTTTGAGTCCTTATTTTGAACGTGTATACATGAAGGCGAGACCTAGATTGAATAGTTCTGGAATAGCCCCTGTCTAATCTAGATGTTTCTAACCATATTATATAGGTATGGTGATCATTGTCATTAATATATTATCTATGTGAGCGGTGGTGAAGTTTTAGTCTTCATTAGGTTGATGTAGAAGTTCATATAATATCATCCCTATATAAGAGAAATATGGAATTTTATTAATAGATATCCAATATTGTATAATGATGTTATTTATGTATACAACATATAGTGAATAGATAATATTATTCTAATAAAAGTAAAAATTAGTAATTCAATATAGTCCCTTATCTTGTTGAGATACCTCTCTTCGATTAAGTGGCAATTTTGTTAGTCACAGACTTTCCAGGCGATTCATTTATACCTACCTAATCCTCGACTCTTTGGTTATATGAGTCCGAGAAATTAATTTGTGATCGAAAATGTGAGTAGTAAGTCGCAGTCGCTCATGCCCTGAGAATAATAGCCTTATGCTTGACTCAAAGCTTTAAGTAGTTGGAAGATTTCTAGGTAGTAGGTATCTTTGATGTAAAGTTTATTTTCTTCTTATCTAATCTTGATAATAAAATGCTGACTGAAATGCTTTATGGCATCGCAATAGCAGACGGAATTTATTAAATTATTTAATAATTCATTTCGACATTATGCCTAAAATTTTCTTCGCGCCATAAACTTAGCTATAAGTCAACCAACATTGAGCAAGTTACAAATTTTACTCCAAGCGTATATTTGGGAAGTGCTATATATTGTAAAATCGTTACATTCCCCTATAATACTATAACCAGCTATTAACATATATATGTACGTATACCATACCAGGAAAATAAAAATATCAAAATATAAAAAAATAAAAATTTTAGGACAATTTAATTTATCCCATGTTTTGTAGTCTGGTGCATATATTTATAGATACGCGTAGATAATACCTACAGTGAGAAAGGCTAAAATCCACAGAAAAAAACCCTATACAATCCCCAGATAACGAATGATATTTTTATAGAGTAAATAAAATTTAATATAGGTATTAATTATTGGGGGCTCGAAGCAGTAGTTTAAGAAAATCCAGGACTATATTGGTGAAATATATATACTATATTATTACATATCAATAAGTATATCGAAACTTACGACTAGACTAGAATTGATTTAGTGATCTGCAAGAACATCGCAACCGCGGTCTAAACACCGAACGCGCTTTCCACAAACAAATGAACGCCATGCAGCCTCAAATAAAATACCTTCAAAAAATGGAACGATTGAAATGCAAGGGATTCTACACTTATATAGTAATAAATAACAAAAATTAAAAAATTATATTTTTAATTATACTAAAAATATATATATAGGTCAAACACAGAAATATATGCTATATAATACTATTTTTAATACTTATAATATATATAGACGAATAATATAACGTTATAGATATATTACTTATATTATTATATAACTCCACACCATTCTATACTATATATTAATATATAAATAGATTTCTAATATATATACAATATATATTATATATATATAATATAATTAAATAATATATATATATATAAATATAATAATATATATATATATACTATAATATTAATTAATATATATATTACTATATATATTAATAGCCATATATTACATATAATATATATATTATAATATTTTGATAAAATGTCAGAGCCAACACGGTGTATATTATAATGTATATGACAGAGCCGCCCTACTCTGAATATATATATAAAAATATTATATATAGTATATAATTATATATTATATAATATTAATTAAATATATATATATAACCCTATATATATAAATATATATATATATAACATATATAATATATATTATTATATATATATATAACTATATATATATATACTCATATCTATATATATATTAATATTATAATATATTAATATATTAATATACTTAGTCAATATAATCCATACATCAATATACAAACTATCTTCTTACTATTATAACTATATTATTATAAATATATACTATTAATAATCATACATATATATACATATTATTACTACATAATATATACTTATTCGATGTATTTACACTAATATTAAAAAATAATCATTTATCATCTACTTATACTTGAATAATATATAATACTATATAATATAATGTATCAAAGATTTTTTCATAAAATTTGCAGTAAAATCAAGAAATGCTAATGAAAAACTTCTCCAAAGATCTCATAATCTCAATTGAAGCTTGTGACAGCAGAATTTATTATAAGGACGTAAGAAGAAAATTGATAACCACGTTTTGAAAATCACACTGACAGACTTGTAAAACCTCTTACAAATATTAAAAGTCAGCAAAACAATTCTGAATACATATCATTTGATAAACTAATAATAAATATACCTAACGACTATTTAAACAATAATTGATTTGAGTTCAGTTTATAATACTTATCAATTCAATAGTATATATATTTATAATGATAAAAAATTATTATTTATAATTATAAATATATCATATATAATTATATATTAATATACTATATATCATATATATTAGAATATAATATATTATATATATATATAATTAATATTTAAAATTAATTAATTACTTTTATACTTAATATATTTAAATTATAATATTTTATTATATACATGTACTAAATACACTAACTAATTCTCTTAATTTTTACGATTTTAGACTAGAATTCCTTTTTAAATAAGCCTTTTCAAATTATTAAAGATATAACTAAAAAATACATACCTTATATAATATAATAATCGCTCATATATATATATACTCCCTATAATAATATATATATACATACTATATATATGATATATTATATATATATTATTTTCTTTAATTTGATTATTGAAAACTTAATGATTAAAAAGCTATTTGTAAAATATACTTTGCACCAATTACTTTTTGAGTGGTCATTTCTTCTTCACTTAAATCTTGAAGTTCCTCAGATTATATCTTGAGTCTTCCAAATACATTTTTCGGGGAGTAACCAACAATATCAACTAGAATCAACAATTAACATACAATTGGCGGGGGCGTGGGGTGGGGGCGCCTATTAAAAAAGAAAATATTCTTCTTCCTATTTTCTAATTTCAGTTTATTCAAATGAATATTAAATATACATTAATATACATAAAGAAATAAATAACTTTACGATACTATAACAAAAGTCTCTTCACGATAAATAGCAAAAATTATCAGTAAACTATTACACTAAACTATGATAGTATACTTATAATATATATACATTTATCTATACTGTATGATTATGAGTATAGTAGATAATATTATAAGCCCATATAACATAATATATATATATTATATATATCCTAATAAAATAAATTATGAGATAAATATTGCTGTATTATTTTCATATATTTTTTTTATTGTTAAAATATATTATGAGATAGTTTTTTATAGTCTTAATATATATATAATATATTAATATTATTAATTAATATTAATTATATATAATAATTAATTAGATATATAATTAAATATTATAACATTACTATAACATAACTCCCAGGTAAAGGTCGCTTATCACACCTGTTAGTTTGAAAACCTGCGTTAATATATACTTCTCCCTTCTTGGCCCGAAACCTACTTAGAATCAACTATCTAAGAAATAAACCATTCTCGGTCATAATGGATGTCCGCACGCCCAGTCCTCGATTTAAACACTCTCAGAGTAGGTTTTGAGCCCTTCAGATAATTAGAACTAGCAATCTCCTTCTCATTATGAGCCTCAAACTTCGTTCTCCCATAATTCCTAAAGATGATTTTTGCTTCAGGATGTCATAAGGAATCCAACTGCTGGCCAAAAGTAATATAAGCATGAAAGGAAATGATCGGTTGCTAGCCCTGTCGCCCTAAAACTACTATGAAACAAAGATGAAAATATCTTCAACGGGTCTGACCGCGCAGCGCAAACACCAATCTTCTATTGAACCAACTAAGAATCTAATGTTCCACATGATCATTTATCAACTAAATTCCATTACTATATTCCAAAATTTAATTATATATTAATAATAATATAATAAATATTTAATATATATATATATAATATATATTAATAATTAATTATATAATAATATAATTAACTGATATCATAACCGTTCTATTTCCCAGAATTAATTTTTAGTAGTTTCAGTATAAATATATATAGTAACTAAAGAATCGTGTTCCTTAGATCCTATATAGTATATATATATATATTAATTAAAAAATAAACAAAATAATAATTATATATGATGTTGAGGAAAGTGATTGAATGAAAAAGCGGTTGTTGAAAGACGGTACAGTAGTGACCGTCCCCGAGAAGATGTGAGGAACCGACCTGCTGTTTAGACCGAAGAGAAACGGGGATGAGATCGTGAACGCGAGAGTGCGTGAAACTGTAAGGATGAAAATATGACTTTGCAGACGGCCATTGTGATGTAAGTTATATCGTTTTTTAAGTAAATGGTTTTGCTATGTTTGGCATGTTTAACGAACAGATATCTCGTGCCCACCTCTGAGCCAGGGTAAAACCCGCACTAAACCCTTAGAAGCTGAGGAGGTCGGCAGGGTTACCCTCATCCCGTGAGGGGTCCGTCGCGGGTCCTATATGCTCTGAGGGTGGATTTTCTGTCTGTGACGAGCTCTCACAATCCTGAATGGTACATGAGATCGGACTGGTGGGGCAACGTTTAAATACCGGCGCTTCCCTCCCCGAGCGTGAATCGAGGCGTCTTCTGTCAGTTCATAACGCCCGCGATTTCTTTTTCCGATGCGTTGTTACAGTCACCTGACCCCATCTGTGTCAGAACGAGAGGAAGTGAAAAAGAAAAGAAAAAGGTTCCTTAGACCATACCATCCCCTTATCCACGGTAGGCTATTGAGAAAATCGTCACCCGACCTCGTGTCCTCCTGAGTCGGACTTATCTGAGCCCACCTAATTTGTATACTATATATATAGGTGAAATAATTTTTTTTTTTTTTTGCGAAAATTTAAAAAGAATTGTTTTATATTATTGAGGGGTCTCGTAGCCGACAGGTTTTGACAGAGGGTATAGTGAGTATATTTTACCATATCACCCGTGATAGGAGTAGATTAGTCGGAGGAATCACCCCGCGGACACCCTACAGACAAAGAGCGGGGGTTCCGGAGACAATCCCTGGAGGGGGAGGGGGGATTAGTTCCCCCCCGTCGTCCACCGGAAGGCCGAGAGAACCCCACCCTGCCCAGTCTTGCTAGTATATAATAATAAAATTAGATGCAAAAATTAGAGTAAAAATAATAAAAAAATAATATATATAATTTATAATTCAATACAAAAAAAAAAGCACTTATATTTTTCTAATACATCGTTAACAAATACTATAGAATTTCATCGGATTACATATAGAATTTCCCTCAGACATTATCTCATAATTTGTATTAATAACATTGTTTCTCTGAACGACAACGTTCTCGCTATCCAATCAATCCTTATGTGGCATAAAAAAATCTGACCGTCTATATATATATATATAATTTAACGGGATAAATACCATTAAATATTAATAAATTTTGTTGCTCCTCTTTCTTGAAAGTGATTTATATAATAAAAATATTATATATTAGTCTTAAGTATTAAATTTAATATATAATATAATTATAATATATATATACATAGAAATAAATATTAGATATATATATATATAGATATTACTATAATTAATAAATACTAATAATATATATATTAATATATAATATATATATATATATAGATATATAATAATATATAATATATAAATTAGTATATATATATTATATATTAATTATAATATAATATACTTTATTCATATATATTAATTAATATATAAACTAAAAAATTAAATTATAAATGAAATTGTAGGAAATAATAAATCATAGTTATTATAAATTTTAAATCATAAATAATATATATATCAATAAACATAGTTTCAAGTTTCATTATATTCATTTATAGAGCAAAATCCGAATTATATCAGACATTTTTATAATTACCTTCTGCCTATAAAAATTGATTACCAACCTTTCCATTACCCTATAAATATATTTATTAATAGGGCAGATTTTACTTAATGATTTCACTATATTAATATATTTTTAATTTTTTTATTTATTAGATATTAATATATATATATATATATATAATATAGATTATAATATATATATAAATATTAATATAAATATATAATATATATATTCATAATATATATATATATTAATAATATATAATAATAATATATAATAATATATATATATAATAATATAATATTAATATAATATATATAATTATATATTATACCTATAAATATAATATGCTTATTTTATTCTCGTTTGTCATTTTAAATAGTTAGTATGATTGCATATATAAGTAAAAAAATTTATTGGTAAGTTATATGTAAGAAATATATACTATTAAAATATCCTTAAAATTTTAATAAAGATATTTCTCTAACAAGACAAATCATTTTCCATATAATTTATTAAATATGTTACGTTAGTAAATTCATTACATAATTATTTGCATTTGCTTTTAGTTATGAACATTAAAACATACTTTTAATATTTATTATTTGCGATCATACAATAAGAAAGTCATATATTAATTGACCAATTGAATTAATTGATAGTTAATTTAATCATTAACAATCAACAGTGAGTAGAAATTTTTTAAAATATAATAAATAAAAAAGAGTGAAAAATAATTTGTATAAATATAAAATTTTAATATATATTATTAAGTAGAAATTTTAATACTATGAAGCTATATTTCATATATTATGTTGATTAAAGAAATAGTATATTATTTCATATATATCATTAATATATCTAGTGTATCTTGGACTAGCCTGATAATCAGTAATACACTGATGACGGGGTAGTTGTAGAGGGTGTTTGTAATACAGTTACGAAAGCACCATATCCCCATTTTAAGGTAAATAAATATTAATATATAGATAAATTATATATATATTATATAGTAGATATATATATATATACTATTAATTAGATAATACTATATATATATATATATATTATATAATAAATAGGCAATAAATATATATTTATATATATAATATATATATATATAATCATATATATATATAATATATAGATATTAATAATAATAACTATATATAATATATTAATTATAATACATATATCTATGATAATGTTGACATCTACTGAAATTTTATGCTAATAGTGAGGTAATATAAAAAATTATATATATATATATTAATACAATATATTATATTATATAATAATATAAAAATATATATATATACTTATATAATATATATAATATATAATATAATATATATATAGTATATATATAAATATAAAATATATATATAAAATATCTATATATATATAATATACGAATTATATAATATTATAAGAGATATATATATATATATATAAGATTATATAATATATATTAATTATATTAATAATATTATATATATTAACTCTAAGAGCTGACTTAAAAATATACTATATCTAATTAACGTTATATATATAATTATATTATATAATAATATATTATAATATATAATATAATATATATAATAAAATTATTATATATATATATTTATATATATATATAATATACTATTATAGCTATATTTAAAATATATATAATAAACATATAATAGGTATATATAATAATATAATTATAATATATTATATAATATATATATATATATAATAATATATAATATATTATAGTTTATTAAAAAAAAATGTAAGACTTCAATACTTTTTTATTATTGTTAAAAACAATTAAATCTAGTGACTTTATTATCTGCCAATATATCATTAATTCCCACGTTTTTAAAAGTCAATAATTATATTTTATTTTACATATTCAATTCAGAAAAGTTTTTTTATTATACATAAATGTTCAGTTAAAGACTCATAAAAGCTTAATTTACAATAGTCTTATAGAAAAGTATTATTTATATAATACATCCTACCCTAATATAATATACTGGTATATTGTTATTAAATAGGACAATGATACAAAGTGTTGCAGGAAATGCCCTAAGTATATTTTATTTTTTTTTTCCAAATATCTAAAATTTAGCATCAAGTACACCCCGATTGCAATGTTTGAAAATTAACTTAATGAGCTTATATTAAAAAATCTTTTTACAAATTAAGTACATCAACCAATCCAAAAAATTAGTCTAAATCTCATTTT
>JABUQX010097628.1:17500-45303 GCA_015478945.1 Trachelipus rathkii | reverse complement strand
TATCATTATTTGTTTATGAGATGTTGTAATAGGGCAAGGGAAATCGTAATTTTTTTAATCTGTTTCATTGTTTAGACTCGGGTTGGAAGATAATATTTGGGCTCGATTAGGTAATTTAGGGCCAGTGTTTGAGGGATCTCCTTTTGCAGAATCAGAAAAAATTTACTTTGTTGTATTCAATTGTAAGCTTAGTTTAATTGTTATTCTTGGAAGAAGATGAGAAATGCTAAATTTGTTCTAATATGTATTGTAGATCTGAATCGTTTCAGATATAATTTTCGCTCTTAGATATTGTTAGGCAGGTGTGTTGAGGTACATGTCCTTTCACAACGCGTGAAAATGTGTACAATTTGATGTAGTGTAAAAGCGTAGTCAAGCTTATTTAGTTTGTTATATGTGTAATAGGCGATTGAAATTAACTTGTTTTAATATGTATTTCATGTTAGAAGTCCGCGCTTTCAGATAATATTTGGGTCCTAAGGTAAATTTAGAAGGTGTTTAAGGTATCTCCGTTGCACAACCGTGAAAAATTCAATTTGATGTAGTGGTAGATGCGTAAAGCCTTATTTTTATGTTATACTGTGTAAAAGCAAGAAATCTAAATTTGTTTTAATATGTATTCATTTGATCGGTTTCAGATAAATAATTTGGGCTCTTAGATATTTTAGGCAGGTGTTTGAGGTATCTCCTTGACAACCTAAAAAATTCAAGTTTGAGTGTGTGATAAGCTTAGGCAGCCTATTATATTGTTATAGTGTGTCATAGCGGAAGTCTATTTTTTTTAATGTTGATGTATTACGATGTTAAAGATCGGTTTAAGAATAATAATGGTTGGGTCGTGTAGGTAATAGGTCATCTGTTAGAGGTATCCCAGCTTTGCCAACCGTGAAAATATTTGAATATCTGATATATGATAGCGTGTCAGCTTATTTATATTGTTGTAATGTGTAATGAGCAAGGGAGATTCTAAGATTTGGGTTTTAATATGGTTCTGTTAGATCGTTGTCAATATAATAGTTAGGGGTGCCTAGGGTATTTACGCAGGTGTTTGAGGTATCTTCCTTTGACACCGTGAAAATTTTCATTTGATGTGTGCTAGCGTATCAGCTTATTTGTATAAGTTGAATGTGTAATAGCGGAAATCTAATTTTTCTTTTATGTGTTTTCATGTAGAGTCGATTAGATCATATTGTTCTAATATGGTATGTCATGTTGATCGGTTCGATATAATTGGGCCCTAGATATTTCCGCAGGTGTTTGGAGGTATTTCTTTGCAAACGTGAAATTTACAATTTGATGTGTGATAAAGCGTAGTTCAAGCTTATTTATTTAGTTATATGTGTAATAGCTAGGAAATTAATTCGTTTTAATATGTATTCATGTGATGTCGGTTTCAGATAATAAATATCGGTTTCAGATAATATATTAGGAAGGTGTTTGAGGTTCCTCCTTTGCACAACCGTGAAATTTCAATTTGATGTAGTGGATAAAGCGTATAAAGCTTATTTATATTGTTAATTGTGTATTACAAGGAAAACTAAATGTGTTTTATAATGTATTCATCTTAGATCGGTTTTAGATAATAATATGGCTCCTAGGTATTTTAAGCAGGTGTTTGAGGTATTCGCCTTTGCACAACCGTGAAAATTTACAATTTGATGTAGTGATAAGCGTGTCAAGGCTATTGTATATTGTTATAAGTGTGTAATAGCATGAATCTAATTTTGGTTTTCATATGTATTTCATGTTTAGATGGTTTAGATTAATTTGGGCTCGCTAGGTAAAGTGATTCATTCAGGTGTTTGAGGTATCTCCTTTGCAATAGTGAAAAATTTTTACATTTTGATGTAGTGATAAGGTAGTCAAGCTTATTTATATGTTATATGTGTATATATATATATAAATTTCTTTTAATATGTATTCCTGTTAGATGTGTTGCAGATAATTTGGGCTCCTAGGTGTTTTAGGCAGGTGTTTGAGGATTCACCTTTGCAGAACTTGGTAAAAGAGTTACATTTGATGTAGTGAAAATGCGTAGTCAAAATTTTTTTTGTTTATAATGTGTTAATGGGATCTAATTTTGTTTTTAATATGTTTCATGTAGAGTCGGATATATAAGATAATAATTTGGGCTTATAGGTAATTTGGCAGGTGTTTTGAGATATCTCCTTTTGCACAACCATGAAACTTTCAATTTGATGTAGGATATAAAGCGTTGTCAAGACTTATTTAATATTGTTAGTAAGTGTGTATAGCAAGGAAATTAACTTTGTTAATGTGTATTCATGTGGATGGTTTAAGATATAATTTGGGTCTAGATATTAGGCAGGTGTTTGAGGTATCTCTTTGCACAACGGTAAAATTTACGAATTTGATGTAGTGATATAAGGTAGTCAAGCTTATTTATATTTATATGTGTAATAGCAAGGGAATCTAATTTGTTTTAATATGTATTCATGTTAGATCGGTTCAGATATAATTTGGCTCCTAGGTAATAGGCAGGTGTTTTCAGTATCTGCTTTGCACACCGTGAAAAAATTACATTTGATGTAGTGATATGCGTGGTGCAGCTATTTATATTGTTATAGTTGTAATAGCTAGAAATCTAATTTTGTTTTAGATATGTATTCATCATTAGATGTTTCAGATAAAAATTTGGGGCTCCTAGTATTTGAGGCAGGTGTTGCAGTTATCTCCTGTTGCACACAGTGAAAAATTTACAATTTGATGTAGTGATAAAGCGAAGTCAGCTTATTTTATTGTTAGGTAGATGTGTAATAGCATAGAAATCCTAATTTGTTTTATATGTATTCATGTAAGAGATCGGTTTCAGATAAAATTTGGGCTTCTAGGTAGTTTAGGCAGGTGTTTGAGTTATCTCCTTTGCAAACCGTGAAAAATTTACAATTTGATGTGTGATAAGCGTAGTCAGCTTGGTATGTATTGTTATATGTGTAATACAAGGAAATCTAAATTTGGTTTTAATAATGTTATTCATGTTTAGATTTCGGTTTTCAGATATAATAATTTTGGATGCTTCTAGATAATTAGGCAGGTGTTTTGAGGTATCTCCTTTGAACAACTTGAAAAATTTACAATTGATGTAGTGATAAAAAGGGTAGTCAAGCTTATTTTTATTGTTATATATGTGTAATAGAGGAAATCTAAATTTTGTTTTAATGTGGTATTACATGTGAGATTCGGGTTTTATAGATAATTCATTTGGCTCTAGATAATTAGGCAGGTGTTTGAGGGTATCTCCTTGCAAACCTTTAAACATTTACATTTGAATAGTGATTAAAGGTAGTCAGTTATTATATTTTTATATGTGTAATAGTAGAAATCTAAATTTGTTTTAATATGTATTCAATGTTAATCGGTTTCAGATAAAATTTGGGCTCTAGGTAATTTAGGCACGTGTTTGAGGTATCCTTTGCACAACCGTGAAATTTACAATTTGATGTAGTGATAAAGCGTAGTCAAGCTATTTATATTTTTATATGTGTAATAGCAAGGAAATCTGAATTTGTTTAAAATATGTATTCATGTTAGATCTGGTTCAGATAATAAATTCGACTCCTAGGGTAATTTAGGCAGGTGTTTTTAGGTATCTCCTTTGCACAACCGTGAAAAATTACAATTTGATGTAGTGATAGAAGGTAGTCAAGCTTATTTATAGTTATATGTGTAATAGCAAGGGAATCTAAATTTGTTTTTAATATATTTCATGTAGGCCTTATCACTTAAAATTGGGCTCCCAAGTAATTTATTAAGGTGTTTGAGGTATCTTCTTTGTCTTTGTACAACCGTGAAAGATTTTAACAATTTTGAAGTAGTGATAAAGCGAACTAAGCTTTTTATAATTGTTATATGGTGTTAATAGCAAGGAAATCTAGAAATTTGTTCTATATGTATTCATCTTAGATCGTTTCAGATAATAATATTGGGCTCCTAGATCTTTTAGGCAGGTGTTGGAGTATACTCTTTGCACAATGCTGAAAAATTTACAATTTGATGTAGTGATGTAGTGTAATCTTCATTTTATTGTTATATGTGTAATAGCAAGGAATCTAAATTTTGTTTTAATGGTGTATGTCATGTTAGATCGGTTTCAAATAAATATTTGAGCTCCTAGGTAATTATTCGGTGGTTTGAGGTAATCTTCCTTTGAACAACCGTAAAATCGTTTCAATTTGATGTAGTGATAAGCGTTGTCAAAGCTTATTTATCATGTTAACAAATGCAACTAGTTATAAATAGGAAATTTGTTTAATTGATTTTTCATGTAGATAATTTTCTAGATAATAATTTGGGCTCCTAGGGTAATTTGGCAGGTGTTTGAGGTATCGTCTTTGCACAACCTGAAAATTTACAATTTGATGTAGTGATAAAGCGTAGTATAGCTCTTAGATATATTGTTATATGTGTAATAGCGGGTATTCTAGATTTGTTTTAATATATATTCATTTTAGATCGGTTTAGATATTTGGGCTCCAAGGTAATTAAGCAAGGTGTTTGAGGTCTCTTCTTTGAAGAACTTTACAATTTCATGTAGTGTAAGAGCGTAGTCAAGCTTATTTATTTGTTATATGTGTAATAGCGAGGAAAATCCTAATTTGTTATAATGTGTATGTCATGTTGATCGATTAAGATATACTTTGGGCTCCATAGGTAATTTGGCAGGTGTATTGAAGGTATTCTTTGCACAACCTGAATATTTACATTTGAATGTAGTGATTAGATAGTCAGCTTTTTATATTGTTATAATGTGTATATAGCAAGAAATCTAAATTGGTGTTTTATGTTGTAATTCATGTGAGATGGTTAAGATAAATTTGGCTCCTAGATAAATTAGGCAGGTGTGTTTGAGGTATTTCCTTTGCGCAACCGTGAAAATTTACAATTTGATGTAGTGTAAAGCGTAGTCCCAAGCTTATTTCTATTTTTTTGTATTTGTCAATAGCATAGGAAATTAATTTTGTTTTAATATGTATTCATGTTAGATTCGGTTTCAGATAATAAGTTTGGCTGCTAGTTAAATTAGGCAGGTTTTGAGGTATCTCTTTGCACAACCGTGAAAATTTACAATTTGATGTAGTGATAAGCGTAGTCAGGCTTATTTATATTTTTATATGTGTAATAGCCAGGAAATCTAAATTTTGTTTTTATATGTATTTAGTTAGATGGTTACAGCTATAATTTGGGCTCCTGGTAATTTTTAGGCAGGTGTTTAAGGTATATTCTTTGCACACCATGAAAATTTACAATATGATAAAGTGATAAAGCGTAGTCAAGCTTCTTTATATTGTTATTTGTTTATTTTTTGGAAATTCTAAATGGGTTTTTTATATCAATTCATGTTAGACGGTTTCAGATAATTATTTGGGCTCCTAGGTATTTAGGCAAGGTTTTTTTGAGGTATCTTCTTTGCAGAAATGAGATATTTACAATTTGATGTAGTGAAAGGTAGTCAAGCTTATTTATATTGTTATAAAGGTAATAGCAGGAAATTAAATTTGTTTTATATGTATTCATGTTAAATCGGTTCAGATAATAATTTGGGCTCCAAGGTAATTTAGGTCGGGTTTTTGGAGGTATCTCCTTTGAGCAACCGTGAAAAATTTACAAATTTGATGTAGTGATGAAGGGTATTCAAGCTTAATTATATATTCGTTATAATGTGGTAATAGCAAGGAAATCCTAATTTGTTTTAATATGTATTCATGTTAGATCGGTTTCAGTAATAATTTGGGCTCCTAGGTTAATGAGGCAGATTTTTGAGGTTCCTCCTTTGCCATAACCGTGAAAAATTTCAATTTGATGTAGTGATAAAGCGAAGTCAGGCTTATTTATATTGTTATAACTTGTAATAGCATAGAAATCCTAAGTTTTTTGTTTTAATATGTAATTTCATGTTAGATCGGTTTTCAGATAATAACTATGGCTCCTAAGGTATTTAGGCGCAGGTGGTTTTGAGTTTCTCCTTTGCCCAACCGTAGAAATTTACAATTTGCTGTAGTGATAAAGCGGCGTAGTCAAGCATTATTTTATTGGTATATATGTGTATTAGCAAGGAAATCTAAATTAGTTTAAATATGTATTTATGTGATCGGTTTCAGATACTAGTTTGGGCTCCTAGGTAATTTAGGCGGTGTTTGAGGTATCTGCCTTTACACAACGTGAAAATTTACAATTTGATAAGTGTTAAGCGTAGTAAGCTTTTTATATTGGAGTTATATGTGTAATAGAAGGAAATCATTTGTTTTTAATATGTATTCATGTTAGAATGGTTTCAGATAATATTTTTTCACTAGTTAATTTAGGCAGGGTGTTTGAGGTATCGTCTTTGCAAACAACGTGAAAAATTTACAATTTGATAGTAGTGATAAAGCGAAGTCAAGCTTGTTTATATTGTTATACAGTGTGTAATAGCTGAAGAATTAATTTGTTTTCATGTGTATTCATGTGAGATCGGTTTAAGGATAATATTTGGGTATAATGTAAATTAGGCAGGGTGTTTGAGGGTATTTTGCACAGGACGTGAAAAATATACAATTTGATGTGTGATAAAGCGTAGTCAAGGCTATTTTTTATATTTTTGTATGTGTAATAGGAAGGAAAATTAAATTTGTTTTAATATGTATTTCTGTTAGATCGGTTTCAATTATATTTGGGCTTCCTCCTTAGATAATTAGGCAGGTGTTTTGGGTATCTTCTTTGATATCGATTAAAAATTTACGAATTTTGTAAATAGTTAGTAATAAAGCGTAGTAAAGTCTTATTTATAATTGTTATATGTGTAAGGTGTAATAGCAGGAAATCTAAATTTGTTTTAATGATGTATATTATTGTGGTTAGAATTACGGTTACAGATAATAGATTTGGGAGTCGCTAGGGTAATTTAGGCAGGGGTCGGTTTGTTAAGATATTCTCTTTTGCAACGTTCGGTTGTCGAAAGGGTTGACGGAAACGGATGAGACATTTGATGGCCTGCGGGACACCTGATTTTAGCTAATTTTTGATCTACCAACGCGTGATCAAGGTCGTAAGTAGGAGCCGAGACCTTATTTATATTGTTTTAGTAATTATAACGGCCCGCGTCGAGCCGGTGGATGTGGTAATGCAGAGTGGAATGTGGCCTAATAAAATTTGTTTTTAATCGAATGTTTTATCATGTTTGCGAGAATTGCGTTTTTGTCACTGGTTAACGAATGACGTCTGGTTAGAATACGCGGAGTGACGATAAAGACGCAGGAGGGAGGGAGAGGATATTATGTTTTTCAGTTTTTTCATTTCTATGTTAAGTAAGTCGGTTCCGGTACGATTCGTGAATTTTCGGCATTGGTTTTGGTCGGGGCGAGATGCACTCTACTTAGATTTTCTTCTATATGCGAGTTTGGAAATTTTTTTGGAAAATTCAAAAAAAAACATTTGAGAATTTAAAAAGAAAATTTGTTTATTGAGTATAAACAAAAATTATCTAGGTAAAACAAGATGTATCGTCGCCGCTTATAGAAAGCTATGAATTTGATGTTGACGGATAAGTAGAAAAAAGTTAAAAACACTATTTTTTAATGAATTACATCACAAGTAACAGAAGGTATTAAAATATATAAATTTTTTTCTGCTTGTCCGATCAAACATCAAATTTGTTCAGGTTGTATAGGCGCCTGTTCAGGCAAGTTGCATCGCCCTTTCGCTTCTATTAAATTATTTTGTATACTCAAAACGTAATTTTTAAAAAATTTCAAAATATCTTTTTTTTGGAAAGCACATTTTGTTCCACAACTAAATCCAGAACTATACACTACACAAATAAATTATCTTTTTAGTGTGCAGCTCCAGAACTAAACAAATGTTTTTAATGTGCGCTCCAGAATTAAACATGTCTTTAATGAGCGCTCCAGATAAATTTTTTTAGTGTCCAAGCCAAATAGAGTTTGAAAAAATCGACAATGCGTCAGATATGGGTCATATCAAAATTCCCTGTACAGCCTTTTAGATAAAGTTAATCTTGTGTTTTTTTCAAGTCTTGCAGTCTAGTTTCGAAAAATAGTTTAGGCAGTTCTCGACAAGATGTCAAAAAACCTACGAATTGTCAAAATTCGCACATACCAAAATTTACCTACAGACAGAAAAAAACTGGAATAAGACGATGTAGAGAAAGGTTAAAAAAAACTACAGTTTGATGTTTATATAGGTCAAAATCGGCTGAACAATGTCGAAGTTTTATGTCCATCTTTAGGGCGTTAAATATTTGGGCGCTCAGCCCGAGCAAAAATTGGACGTCCCTGAATCAGAAATTACATTAATATTCAAGTACTATTTTGTCAACAAATCTTATAAATAACTCGAATAATCAAAACGTGAGAGAGATTCGTCAATTGAACCTATCAAGTACCTATCAGGTAACATGGAATTTTATTAGTCTACCCGAGGTTAAGATTAACTTAAGCAGAACTAGTCCAATTAAGACAATATTGTTAATTGAACTACTAAATGCAAAATGGTGAGAGATGAGAAGTTGACGATGACGACCCCATCGGGAAAGCACATAATAGGGGGGAGACAGCAATGATCTAAGCAAGTTCAGCGGCCCGTTGATACAGGAGAACGGCAAATCTTGATGTGTATGCGTTAACCCGACTGAAAAGCGTGCGTGGCCAATCAGAGGCCAGGAATAGAATCTGAATTTGTAGAAGAACGTATGACGCAACAGGAATGCACAGCGTGTATCAGCCAAAATAGGTAAGGGACATTTGAAGGATTTTTACAATACAAACACTCGTGTTGAATCTTAAACCGTGGGAAAGAAAAAGTTTGCTCTCCTTAAATACCGCAGTTAAACCTTTCTTGTAAATGCTTCACTATTTCGAAGTGAAGATTAATGCTGAAGAACAAAATTTCAAATTAAGAGCGCTTACATAGAAGCAGATTGTTAGCAGAAAGTGGCCTCTACATACGTCGAGTTCCAGTCGATATCGCGCGCGTGGCGTAGTTTTTCGTATTCCGTGGTTCTAATGACGATGAGATAAGGTTCCTGTCGTTATGAAATCTTGAACAACTAGAGGATTGATAGTAAACCACTTCAATGAAATAGTCTACGGAATAAAACATCTTTATGACCCCAAGAATTTGAATGATTCAAAAATATATGAATAGTTAAATAACCACAGTAACAATACGCGGTAACTTAAACTTAACCAAAGCAAAATACCATGGGCCCTACCGGGCGGTAAAAATGACAAACAACAATGTTCATTTGATAAAAGGAGATAAAGTTGTAAAGGAGAACCGCTGAAATGTGAAAATATATAATCTTGCTAAATCTCTTCCTAATGAAAAAGTCAGAAAAAGAGAAAGAAAAAGTGAGAAGAGAGGTGGACGAAAATAAATGATAGAACTGTCCCCCCATCTTGAAAGAGGAGAGTTAGCAAGAGATGCACTATGGTAACACAATGTACACAAAAAAGTGTTCTGTCTTCTGATTTTTCTTGTTGTTCTTTTTATTTTTTTTTTTATGTGATTCCAAATATATTTTTTTTGTTTTTCTCAGGCACGCACTGTTTTTTGTTCTTACGCCGGCAGGAACTTTATTAGGATCCATTTTGTGGTTACAAACAAATTTTTGGGGGGGTTTCTTCTGAATTTTTTTATTGTTTTTTTAATTTCGTTTCTTAGTTGCACAGGATTTCAAGATAATCATTTTTGATTTTTCCTAGCATCGCCCGTGTTTTGTGTTACGACGGGGAACGGCAGGAAAGCTATGTTATTGCAATCTCAATTTGGACATGGTGGGGTTACCGTTACAGAAAAAAAAAAAATTGATTTCTTCTGAAATTTTTTTATTGTTTTTATTCAGTTTTTTATGGCAGATTACATAAATGTTTAGTAGTTTTCCTGCGAGTATCTAACCATTTTTGTGTGCTTACGACGGCAGGAATTATTTAACCACCCTACAGTTTGTATGATGGTTCCGTACAAAAAAAAAAATTTTTTTGTTTTTCTGCTTTTTTTATTGTTTTTTATTGACAGTTTTTTTAAATGCAAGATTCCAAATATGTTTTTTAGTTTTTCTCAGATCGACCGTTTTTTGGTTTACGATGGCAGAAGTAATTTTAACGCACATACAAAAAATGAGAAGATGCCGAAGTAAATTAACTTTCCTTGCTCGTCGTAACACAAAACGGTCGATGCTAGAGAAAAAATAAAAACATATTTGGAATCTGCATAAAACTGAATAAAAAACAATAAAAAATTGGAAGGAAAGAAAAGTTTTTTTTTTCTTTGTCAACGCGTAACCGCATACAAAATGATTGTGGTTAAATACTTCCTTCCATCGTAACACAAAAACTGTCGATGCTAGAGAAAAACTAAAAATATATTTTGAATCTGCATAAAAAACTGAATAAAAAACAATAAAAAATCAGAACAAACTAAAATCTTTTTTGTTTAATGTATCTAAATGGGTCGTTGCCTTGCCTAGGTGTTTTATTGGAATCTTTGTCGTTCTTTAATCTCTCCTCGAGTGTAATTTCATCTATTCTTACTCCTCTTTCCTTTGAATTTGTTGTAAACTTAAAGGTGAGTATGAAAGATATGGATGAAGTGATAATCAGCTGCTGCACAACTGCTTATAAAATATCGATCTCTTCTATCTCTAAGGTCACTAAACTTTCCAGAGGTATTAAAGGTTATTGGGGATGGTCATGTAAGACATTAGCATGTATGTTATAGAGTGTGTACACCTATGTAAGAGGCTGACTTACATATCTCAAATGTGCACCTATAACAGTCATTGGCAAACCGATTTGAAATAACCGTTGTAAATAAGAGATGCCTTTAGCATAAAAGAAAGAGTTAAGGCACCCACACCCCCCTTTAGTAGGAGGGGCCAATAGGTTCAAATGTAATTGGTTTGAATCCGAAAGGAGATTAGACCAAGCTAAAGACAGGACTGTTTAGCGGACTTCCCAAATGAGAGGTTGTTATAAAATATTGTCAGGGTTTATATATTGACATTTAATATAATTTACGATAATTATTTAGTTAAATTATATATTATGCATATAGTATATACTCATTCTGTGAAAACCTCGTACTTGATAAATAAAGAAATAATTAGATCAATCTCTCATTTGAAAAACCGTCAGATTAATAGGGCCAGTAATAAGATTAATTAAGGGGACCAAGAGTGAGTACTTGTTCATTGTACCCATATATATATTATATTACTATATATATATAATATATATATATATATACTATATATATATACTATATATATATTATATACTATATTTATATATATATATATATAATATATATATAAATACTGGTCCAAAGGGGCCCCATTTCCACTTTGGCGGGGGGCCCTATGACTCTTTCCCCCTCTATATATTATATATATAAATATACTATAGTATATATATATATATTATATATATATATATATATATTATATATTACTATATAAATATATTACTATATATACTATATAATATATATATATATATATTACGCATATATACACTCATACGTTACATAAAAAAATAATCGATATGTACACACAAAACATATGTACGGCGCGCTACGCGCGCTTGCAATCGTGCAATGTTGCAAATTATGCTTGCAACATTTGGAACATTTGCAACTAACCTCAGTAACTTTTTACTACTTTCTCTCTCTCTCTCTCCCTCTCTCTCCTCTCTCTCCTCCCTCTCTCTTTTAATATAGTAGTAATATATATATTATATTATACTATATATATATTATATATATACCATATATAATAATGCTATGATAAATATAATATATATATATATATATAATATATATATACTATACTATAGAAAAGCCAATAATTATTTTATTTCTTTCATGCTATATCCTATATAATATATACTCCTATACTATATATATATATATATATTATATATATACATAATAATATATTAGTATATATAAGTATATATATATATATGTATAGACTATAATACTATATATTATCATATATAGCATACTAGCATAGTTAACTATATCATATATATATAGTACATATATACTATAATATATATAATATATATAATATATACTATATATATAATTAATATATAATATTATATATATATACATTGTGCTGTGGGTGTGTGTGTCGTTTGTGTGTGACTATGTGTTAACAACAATATTACTAAACTCGTCACCGCACCGCACAGGGCTCCAGCCACTGGTGCAGGCAAATGGCTCATTTGCTCCGACATATATATATATATATAATATATATACATACCTATATATTATACTATCATATATATATATAGTAATATAATATTATATATATTTATATATTTATATAATTTTTATTTTATATACATTTATTATTTATTATAATATATTATATTATTATATTATATTTAATATATAGTGATGTAGTTAGTTATATATATGATATATGTAGTATATATATATATTATAATATACTACTTATTATATATATTATATGTTATATATATATTATGTATTATATACTTTATATATCTTAATATATGATAATATAAGCATATATGGTAATAATATGTATAGTGAGTTGAGTATAGTGTGTAGTGTATGAGATATGTTGTAATATATATTACTATATATATATATATAAATATATACTTATATATATTATATATATACTGGGTGGTTAATTTAAGGATTGTTTGAATTAAACACAATATACTTAGTAATAATTGTCATTTTTTTATTTATGAATAATTAAAAGTTCTGTAATGGAACAAAAATATCGTCTCAAATGGCGCGCCTCGACCTCGGTCGGCACACCTCCCATCCTATGTCAAATTTTCGATCTGCTGAGGCATAATTGGTCTTTATTTCCTATATGTTGTTCTCCAAACTCATCGCTTTGTTGGATAGCGTCGGGTGTGAGATGGGGCTGGCTAGTCAGGCGTTGTTATCTCCTCTCATTTAAACCCCAAAGAAAGAAGTCCAACGGTGTCCAAAATCACTATGTCTTGCGTGGTCCCAGTACATCGCGCACCACTGGTGTGATAAGCGCGGCGGCGCAGAATGTTGCAGCGGCGAAGGATAAGAACCGAGTGTGTGTTGCGGTGTAGCGTGGTGGTGTGGCAGAGGTTTGTAGATGACAGAGCGTGCGCGTTTGGAACTGCACTAGTATCTGTGGCCAGCGAGTCGCGTACGCTTCGATATCGGCGCATGGAAAGAATTGGCTATCGATCGCACGGAAGCGGCAACGACCACTCGAGCAGTTAACTCCTGAACCGCGCCTGCATTTTGTGGAAGAGGAGACAAGCGGCGCGCGGATGATGTCGCTGCCAGCCCATAAAACCGCCCACTCAAACAGCTCCACTCTTTGTGGGTGTGGTGCATTAGGTTTCGACAATCACTTCGTGATTGAGTGTCAGTTCGGTCGCCGAAATGGCGGACAATGCGGCTGGATGCGTAAAGGCGCTGGTGAGGTGGTGGATTAAAATTGTGCTTTCACACGAAGTGTATTTTCTCGACAAATTGATCGATCGACTGTTTCGGATCCCACCAGTTTGGACCACGACGATCTGTTGTGATGGCAAGGGAGTTCTGTAGTGTGGCTGGAGTCCCATGACCTTGTAAGCGTTTAAATGAAAGTCTTTATGGCATAATTTCATCAACGACGAGGTTGAGAGTGCATTGTTCGGGCACGACGACCCGATATATATCCTCTCAGCCACACTCCATATCTATGCCTAATATCTTCAGTTACGAGTCTACGAGGCATGCTATGGTCTTTCAAATCTCCGTACAGACCCGGTGTTTGCTCAAATTTGTCACTGATTGTTCCGATTGTTACTCACATTCTCTCTATCGATCATATCTCGAAAAAAAATTCACGAAGCACTGTGAATCATGTCTAGTAACTGCCGTGATGCTATATATAAGCCTGAGAATAACTAACACGGTTGCTGCCATTGGGTGTATCTTTTCCATGGGTTCAAAATTGATGTAAGTCTTGAAATGAATAATTATATTGTCTAGCAATGAATGCAGCTTAAAAAATTGACGTTTTAAGGTGTGTTCATTCCCAGCATCGGCCCATACAATTAACACCACCGCACAGTATATAATCTATATATATATATCATCATATAATATATATATCAATATATATAATATATAAAATTATATATATTATATATAGTGTATATATAATTTATACTAGTTATATAAAAGTAAGCTAAAGGTATTATATATATATATTGATTATATATATATATAATAATTATAGAATATATATAAATATTAATATATTTATACTGTAAGTATATATATATAGTTACTATATAGTTAGTATATATAATAGTATATATAATATACTATATTATGATAGTTATTAGATGATGGTTTTAGTTATATATAGTATGTAGTTTGTGCTATAGGGTATACAGTAAATAATATATATTATAGTATGTAATATATATATATCATTAATATATATTAGTATATATATAATACTATATTATAGTATATTATGTTATAGATATTAGAATATATATTATATATATGTATATTACTATATATCGTATACATATATATATATAGTATTATTACTATATATATATATATAAATAGATATTATATAATATATAATATATATATTATATATATATCTCATTGTCGTTTACTTCCTCATTCCTATTCCGATACTTGAGACTTCTTCTTATGCACTCGTGCATTTTTTCTTCTTTTAGTTTCGGTTGGGGAACCCTTATTCATGCGTTCCCTAGATACCCATTAGGAACTTGAAACTATCATATTCGAGATCTACGGTATCATAAACATATATAAGGACACCACTATGGGACTAAGCGAATATTTACTAACTCGGCACCACACCGGAGCCAGCACCGGTACCGGTTCAACTCTGACTCCTCATTCTTTATCCTTCCTCACTTCCTCCTTCTCATTTCCCTCCATTCATTCCTCCATTCCTCATTCCCTCCTCCTCTTATTATGCATTTGGTATTTCTTCTTCTTTTATTTCAGTTGGGGACCCCCTCCGGGGGTTCCCCAGATACCCATTAGGAAACTTAGAAAACTATTCATATTCAGGTTTCTTGCGTATCCAATAAACAAATATCATAAGCGACACCCACTATGGGGAACTAAACGGATATTTACTAACTCTGCAATGCACCGGAGCTAGCACCGGTGCCAGTACCAATCCTGACTCCTTATTTTTCATCCTTCCTCATTCTTCCTCTTTCATTACTCCTTCCTCATTCCTCATTCCTCATTCCTCATTCCTCATTCCTCATTCCTCTTTCCTCCTCTTCTTCTTATGCACTCCGGGCATTTCTTTCTCTTTTTTTTAATGGAGGATCCCAATTCGGGGGGTCACAAACGCCACTTATTCTTATTCTCATTCCTCCTTACTCCTTCATCTTAATCATCCCTCTTGCAACTCACCCAAAATATCATCACCTTCTACGACCATATCTACTTGGAGGAGGCCAGCCACCCCCTCTCGGGGTTGTTCCGCAGCTCGGAACAGCGATTTCAAGAAGGCGGCGGCGGTGGCGGCACCAACAGGCAACCGGAAATAGAGATACCATAGCCCTAACCCCAACCACCATCCATTTACTTATTCTTAATTATTTGTTTTTTATTATTCTCCCCACGATTTCTAGGATTTCCCCAGGATTTTCAATAATTTCACAGCTTCCAGTATTTCCAGCGGCCTTCAAAACCGCCTCTGTACTACAGCGATATATCGAACGAATGTTATTAATAGTAATAATTTTCTACTCGATTAAAATCTCTGTCAATGCAAAAAAGTCATCCAGAGCACCCGTAGAAATACGATTTAACACATCGAGCTAAATCGCGGGCTAAACCGATCCACGATAAAATCGATTGGAACTGATCAAAAAATGATCTACCGATTGCATTTAAAACCCTCCTAGGAACCAAAAAAAACCCTTTGGGGGGCTAAGCCCACTTTTGGGGGATAAACCCATTAGTTCCAGGTTCAGAACTCTGGAAATCGGTTCTATTCAGACCTTCTCAAACGGTCTAACCGACCTTAGAAACCTTAACCGTTGGACCACGTCCAAGCTTTAAAAACGATGTTGCAAAGGAATGTTGCTTTGCAGCATGTGTAACTTTCCGGTTGCAACTTCTTCTCCTTCAGTTTGCTGCCTGTCAGTCTGTGTCCCCCTATACTATATATATATATATATATATATTTATAATATATAACTATATATAATATATATAATTATAACTATAATAATATATACTAAAACACTATACTAATATATATATATATATATATATAATATATATATATATATATATTATATATATATATATATGTGTGTGTGTGTGTGTGTGTGTGTAAGGTACTGAACGGAAAACCACCGTTATTATTGCAAATTTATTAACATGTACTGTGTATGAAACGAAAGTTTAAATAAAAATAAACATATTTAGACGCGAAGACAGAAAATATTTAAAGATAATTTAAATTTTTTTTTTTTGATTCTTTGATTGATACTTTTGTGCGTTGGAATGAAATTCACTAATTTATTTGCAAAAGAACGAGTTGAGCTGCCCGTGTGGCATCAGAGATGCCAACTAGCATTTTTTATGTTATATTTTTTAAATGTGTTAAATTTATGTATTCAGCTGTCCGTTTTTTACATAGGTTAGCGTGACGGCATGCTTCTATAACTGTTGAAGATAATATTTTTATAGATGTGGAAAAGTGATGATAGAATTACTCTTATCTGCAATGTAAGAAATTAATTTTGAGTAATAAGAAATGCAGAAAATGTCGAAGAGAATGTAAAATATATAAAAAATTAGGAATTTTTTTTTCGGTGCCCCGTGTGTAAAAAAAAACTCTGAAATTACGCCTGTTTTTTTTTTTTTTTTTTTTTTTTTTTTTAAATAAAATCAAATTAAGATATGTAACTTTTTTTCGGATATTAGTGTTTTTTTTTTTTCTATCAGATGTGTCAATAAGTAGTGTCTTAAAGTTAGTAAACAATAGTAAAGGGTATTAATTAGTATATTATAATTTTTTTTAGAGACAGGGTTGTTGATAAAATTTTTATTTTTTAGACAAAAATTGGAGACAAATGAAACTGAGAAGTGGTGAATCGTTATCTAGTAAGAGAAAATAAATAAGGGACGAATGAAAGAAGGTAAATAGGTTTTGGGAGGTATCGAAAGAGGGTCAGGGTTCCGAATATCTGACACCTGTATCTAAAAAACTTCGGTATCTACATAAAAACTGGAATACTTTTTGAATATCAGCGGAACATTTTATGCGGAAAATTTGAAGAAGAAAATAAAAATGAAGAGCGAGTAAAAAAATAACAAAATAATAAACATGTTCTTCATATGTACGATAATTCTCGCGTTCCCCAAATTCTCAGAACATGAGCTCGCCAATTCTCTTTCTTTCCAGAAGGATAAACATACCATCACACATATACAAATTATGATACATAGATGTTCTGAAGGGGGGGAAATGAACTTTATTTTGATTACCTGACATAACCTAACCTAACCTAACCTAACCTAAAATAGCCTAACCTAACCTAACTAACCTAACTAACCTAACCTAACCTTAACCTAACCTAACCTTACCCTAACATAACATAAACATAACATACCTAACCTAACCTAACCTAATCTAACCTAACCTAACCTAACCTAACCTAACCTAACCTAACAACCTAACCTATATAATTTTTTTTTTTTTAAATTTTTAAATGATATTTTGAAGTCAGGATTTTTTTTTCCTCGCCTCCTCGCAGACAGAAGGAGGAGGAGTCTCGCTGTCAGACGAAGTCCCAAAATACCAGGCGTAAGATGTTATTCAGGCGTATTATTTTTTTCTTTTCCGGCATTAAAATGTTCGCTGAATTCAAAAATGTATTCAGTTTTTTGTAGCTATCCTAGATTTTTAGATACAGGTGTAAGCTATTCGGGACGCTGGCCTCGAAAGAGGTTCAGGAAAATGTTTTTTTAGTACCTGTAGCAAATAGAAATAACGGAAAGTTAAAGAAAATACTTGTAAGAATCCAGTCACCAACACCCAACGAAATTAGCTAGAATGACAAGGTTATCGTAAAACTAGAATAAATACACTTGAAACACCTCAAAGTGAACCATTCATTAAATTTTGTCGACCGTGAAACGAAAGCGAATGGGGCAAAATTCGAAAGAAAATCCCAAGAGCAGGCCGGTACCGTAACCATTTTACATCCTATATGTTAGCCTACATGTTGAAGAAACAGCAAGCAAATGAAGACATGTATGAAGCTTCAAAAAGCAATAGTGAAGCAAGCAAGAATGTAGAGGTAAGACCTAACGTGGCCTAACGTTCGACAAAAACGAAATAAACCGTAAACGTAACCGTAACCGTAAGCGGTAATCGTAACGTACGTACCACGTACGTAACGTAACGTAACTAACGTAACGTAAACCTAACTTAACCTAAACCTAACCTAACTAACCTAACCTACTCTAACCTAACCTTACCAACCAAATCTAACTTAACCTAACCTAACCTAAAGTTATTTGAAATAGCTAAATAACGAAATTAACGTAAATCGTAACGTAACGTAAATCATAAAGTAAACGTAACGTAACGTAACGTTACGTAACGTAACCGTAACCTAAATATCTTACCTAACCTCATTTCACTCCTAGAACATCTATTTAATTTATTTTATGTTACCGTAAAAAAAAATTCAAGAAGAAAACGTATATTTATGTATATATAAATATATACGGTATATTATATTATACTATATTATATATATACTATATAATATATATATATAATTATATTACTATATATACTATATAATATATATATCTATAGTTATATATATATACAGATATATACATATAATAATACTATATATTATATATAGTATATTATATATTTTATATATATATTATATAATACTATATTACTTATTCATATATATACTATCATATATATATACTATAATATACTATATATACAAATAGAATATATTATATATATAATACTATATACTATACATATATATAATACACGTATCTAAAAATATATTATATAGTATATATAATATATATCATACTTATATCTATATATATATAATATATATCTTATATAATACTATCTCAACTATATATACTATATAACTAATATATATATATATATATATACTAATATATATATATTGATAAAGAACTGCTCATCCTTCTACAGCCTCAAACAGCAGTGTAATAAGTTATGATAAGAGCTACCTCTATTTGAGTAACTCAACCTGCTTGATATGAAACCTGGGGCTTCTAGCAGCATGACCCGCCGTAACAGTGCTTGACCACTACGCCATCGCATGGACTAAAAGCTAAGAACGACGCATACAATCTTCCTAGTGGCTGTAATATGAGCACCCACCATACAGGAAATCCCGCACTTTTCTCGTCCACACTCGGGCGTAGGGTCTAGCAGGGCACTGCACAAGGGTGAAAAATACTCATCAAAACGGGGGATTATATTTGTATTGATAAAGTAACTGCTCATCCTTCTACACCTCACACCAGTGTTTTAAATAATTATGATAAAAAATAACCCCTATTGAGTTAAATTCAACCCCTTTTTCTTTTTTTTTTTACGCAATTGAACCTGGCCCTAGCAGATGACCGCGTAAGTGCTTGACCACTACGCCCACGAGGCTAAATCTCTGTGATGAATATAGGATATTAAAGAGTTGTGCCGCTCGTGAGAGAAAGAGATAAATGAAAGTACGTTGAGAGGGTTTGGTCATGTGAGAAGAGGATGGATGATAGTCGGTTGGTTAAGCGTATTATCTAGTGGTGAGTTGACATGTTGGGGACTCGACAGGCTGGCGAGATCGAAGAAAGAGTGGAATTGAGTCAGTAAAGAAGCATCTGAAGGAATAGAGTATGAGTTTGGCAGAGACGAGACAGAAAGATGACAATAATAGGAGAGAATGGCTGCAGGGGTTTTGTGAAGGGGTACGCGTTGATGTCCCACCTGGTCAGAGGCCGGCAGCCGCCATTGAACGAGATGCCATAGTTAGGGGTCCGGCGTTGCCCGTGAAGCCTCTAAGTGGATTTTCTGGCTGCGACGAGCTCTCACCTAATTGTATCAAGGGTATAGTGGGCTTTCCTTTTCGACTTGTGTCATATTTTTCTACTACTTTCTGTTAGATTGCATGATGATGATGATTTGTATATATATATATACCTTTAATATCATATATATACTATATATTTTACATATATATATATATATATATACTACTAATATATATATATATAATATATATATAGTTTTCAAAATCAAAATAGCTTAGGGACGCCAATAGGTAATATTAAGATTACAATAGAATTTATTGATAAATACTAAGAACTTAATTTCTTCGATTCAAAAGGATCACTAGTCTCTTTTACATTAAGGCATTGTTAATTTATATATAATATATATATATATAATATATATATATATATACATATTATATATATTACTATATATATAATATAATACTATATATATATTGTATACTATATTATCATATAATATATACTTATATATATATTAATCTTCAACTAACTCATATCTTCGATTTATTATTTTGTATCTTTATCTATTTAAAAAGAAAAACGAAAATCAAATTAATTTTGAATCAAAATTATTTTAATTTTCAACTTAATCCAATGCGGCAAACAAGATAATATCTTCGATTTTTATAAATTTTTCGGACTACATAGTTTTACATTTATCGAACAATTACAGAAGGTGTACTTACCTAAAATAGGATGAAAAGCTTTCCGGCTATATAAATAAGGACCATCCTAAATTATATAATATATATATAATATTATATATATAGTATATATATATATATATATATACTACCTATATATACTATATATTATATATATATACTATATATATATATATATACATATATACATAACTATATTATAGTATATCATATTACAGACTCAATGCACCCATCACCTCACGGGCAGCAGGCCCTAATCTGGGAGGGGGTGTACTCATTTAACGTCGAGCAGACTAACACCAAGCCCAAGACGGAAGGCAGAATAGCTCAAATTCCTCCACCCGACAGTGCCTGTTTGCCGAACCGGGACCCCTCGCTTTGTGTGGCGAGTGCACTACCACTGAGACTAATCGGGTACTTTTTATTAAGTAAATGTTAAAAAAATGACATATACATAAATATAACAACATACACTATATATATACATAAGCATAGAATACACAAACGCATCATATATATATTACTATATATATATTATATACTTATTATAATATAACTAATATTATATTATATATATATATACTATTTTTTTTATTTAAAATAAAATATTTTATAATTCTAAAAATATATTATATATATAATATATATATATATATATAATTTTATATATAAATAGTATTATTATTATTATACTATATCATACTATAAATATATATATACTATATATATATAATATATATATATTATAATATATATATATACTATATATCTATATATATATATATATATATATATTTATATCAACTATTATTAAAACCATTATACACTGATTAATCAATACCATTATTATTATTATCATTATTATTACCACCAATATTATTATTATCATTATCATTACCATTACCATTACCATACCATCGTTACTTTATTATACATCTTCCATTACCATTACTCATCTCTATCATTATTCATTTAAATTATTATCGTTATTATCATTAACCCATCCATCAAAAACGTAATATAACCACATCACCAATTAATAATAGCATCACCAATAATTAATATCACTAACACGAATTATATATACTTTTTATTAAATTATTTAAGTTTATATATATATATATATATATATATATATATATATAATATATATATATAATACTATATACTATATATATATTCATTATACTATAGTAAAGTATATATCATATAAGCACGCACATGTCCACCAACCTATTCCGGCAAAAAAAGGGAAGCCACTCTGAGCCCTTCTAACTCATCGCCCCCTATAGCACATACCTTACCTACTTCGTGATCTAAGATCTTGAAACTCTCTCAAACTCTTCATTTCATTAGGGAGTCATCTGGAAATCTCATTCCTTCTTTCGTATTCACCAGTACGGCTTTCGGCGCTCGGACGGTCTCACTTGGTGAAATTCTTTCCTATCCTACTGATTATGGTTTTCCGCCCTTAGAATACGGGAGACTTGGCGTGTGGCGCATCTGACATACTCCAAAGCATTGGACCGGGCTATGGCCACCGCGTCACGCTCTTCACAGCTCCCCTCTTTAAGTCTTTCCTCCTTCTCTTTTGCTTACTTATATGTCTAGGTTTTCTTTTTCAATCGCCTCAATATCGGATGTTGTTGATGGGCGACTTCCTTTTCTTTCTTTCAATAGTGGTGCTCCTCAGGGTCTGTCTTATCTCCTACTTTATTCATACTTTCATTAATGATTCTTCTGTCACCTGCACATCTTAACTCTATCACTTCATATTCTGATGATCTCCGACCCTTCCTTCTTCCAACTCATCTTCAACTCTGCTCCTTCTTTCACTTTCTAGAATTGCCACTCGTCTTAATCTTTCCGATTCTATTCTCGCTGAGCTGGACTGGATAGAATTTCCGGGTGGGTCGCTCTGAACCTTGTGAAATTCACTTCTTTCTTTAAAACTTCAACTTCTACAAATCTCCTTCTCAAAAACATTCCACTTTTCCTATCTCTTTTCGACGATACTTCGTCTCTTCTTTGAATGACCAATATAAACATCCTGGCTTTAGCATAATCAAAAAATGTTCTTGGAAACTTCACATCAACAATGGTTGCAAAGGGCGGCCTCAAAAGAACTGGGAGTTCTGTTTAGACTGCGAGACCTTTTTTTCCTCTTCTCAGTTAACTCCAGCTATACAAGGGCCTCATTCAGCGCTTGTATGGATCACTGTTCTTCACATATCCTGTGGGCCAGGTCTGGTTCTCACCCGGCTTTTGGATAGGATCGAGTCAAAAGGCCAAAAGGCTTATAAAAACTGTTCTGTACTTTCCGGTTCCCTTGACACTCTATCTTTGCGGCGCGATTTGGTGTTGCTTATCTCTTTTATTAGTAATCACTCAATCGGTAGCTATGGCAGCTATCATTCGCGTACCTAACCTTTACGTCACCCTCATAGAACTAGGGGTGCTGTGTCTGCACATGAGTTTGTGTTGATGACAGGTAACTCCAGGCTGCCTTCACTGCGCTGTTTCCTCCTCTTTCACTCTGCCATATCTGTTTCTGTGGAATTCTCTTCCATCGTTCTGTGTTGTCCTGCTGAATAAATCTCCCCACTTAAAAGCCCTCGTCTGTGGGCTCATCTGCGTAATCTTAATCTTAGTTGTGACTATATATATAATATATTACTATATATATATACTGATAGTACCATATCTATATATATATTACTTATACTTACTATATATTTAATATAATATATATATAATATAATATACATTATATATATATATAATATCATACTCCTGGATAGGCTCTGCCCGTGATATATAACAATCTCGTAAAATAATTTATATATATATATATATATATATATATATATATATATATATATCTATAATATATATTTTATATTTATTTATACCAATATTTGGTATAAAGATAATATATCATATATATAAATATATATATAAAAATATATATATAATCATATATACATATATATACTATATATAATATAATAGCTATATATATTCCATTGATTATTCGATATTACTACATCGGGCCTACTAATATATACTACTAATATTACATCATATACTATATATATACTAATATACTATAATATAAAGCGAGGAAGTCATCAATGCTTTTATAAGAGAAAACTTTCTATCTGCAGGTATTCCTGCTTTTTTATTTTTAGATAAGGGTGGAGCCATCACAAGTCAGTTATTTGAAGACATGTGTCGCCTATTAGTAAAAGCGCATTGGGTGTCCTGCTTTGCAAATCTGGCTGGCAACGGATTGATTGAAAAAGTCCATCGCAGTTTGCCAGAGTTGCTCTGTTGCATGCTGAATGAGAATGATTTAAGGCCTCATTTGGACACAGTTACAACCATTAGTTCTCTTCACATTGAGATTAGGATCTATAACAAACACCAGTAGAACACCTGCACAATTTTTGTTGGCACAAAATATAAGCGTGTCAGAAGGACTGGTAGACCCGGTAATGCAGGAAAAGCAAATAAATTAAAGTAGTTATTTTAAAAAGATGGCGGAGCTTCTAGTAAAGCCAATAGCCACACACGCAAGGTATAAAAATCGAAATGTTTTTATTCCTTAGGTCTTTCATCAAGCCAAGTTCGTGCTTGAAAAACAGAAAGTCCATTTAATGCAAAGACTATTATAGCGTACTAAAATTCTTTTAACACAATGTACTGATCGACAAAAGTGGGAACAACAACACTAGAGAGCTTAAGAAAATATTCTTTTTTATTATAAAACCTGGTTGAGAGAGAGAGAGAACAGGAGAGAGAGAGAGAGAGAGGAGAGAGAGCAAGAAGAAGAGAAGAGAGAGAGAGGATGAGAGAAAGAGAGAGAGGAGAGACGAGAGAGAGAGAGCGACCGAGAGCGCGCGCGTGTGCGTGCACAAGAGAGGGAGACGAAGAAGAGAGAGGGAATACTATATATATATTATTATACACTATATTAATTATATATTTATAGTATACATCGTAAATTATACTATACTATAGATTCTATAATATATAATATATAATATATATATAATACTATCATATACATACAATACTCTTATACTTATATCATTATATATATTATATATATATATATATATATATATATATATATATAATATATATATATATTATATGTGTATAATATATAATATATATATAATATAATATATACATAATATATATACTTACTATATAATATATATATATTATATATATATAATATATGTATATATATATATCTACTATATAATATTTATATTTATTACTATATATATATATATATATTATATCATATATATATATATTATACTATATATCGTTTTACTATATATCATACTAATATATATATATATAATAATATTATTATATATATATATATTTAAATTAAATATATATAAGATATATATATTCTATACTATAACTATAATATATAATTATATATATATAATATATTTATATATATATATATTATATATATATATATATATATATATTATATAATATATATATATACTATTATAATATATATATAATATACTATATAGTATATATATATAAGATATATATAGTATATATATATATATATAATATATATATATATATATATCTATATATATTATATATATATAATATATTATATATATATATATATATCATATATATATAGTATATATACTCATATATATATATATATCATAATATATTAATATATCTATACTATATATATATATATATTATAATATATATTATATATATATATATATATATATATATATTCATATATAATATATATATATACTATATATATACTATATATATCATATATAATATATAATACTATATATATATATTATATACTATATATTATATATATATATATAATAATATTTATAAGACCTGGTTGAAATTTGCATGCATATAGGTGATGTGTCACTTCGTCATAGACGAGGTAACTTTGGTCTGCATCCCTCGATGGGAGTGTCAATCTATCTTTAAAATTTTAAACTCATCCTCTTTTGCTGCTATTATCAACCCTTTCAAATTTTGGTTATGACTTATAGTGTGTGGTGTCATTTCGTTGTAGACGGGGTTACTAAACTCTCCACCCCCGGTAAGTGGGTGCTTTATTCTCTTTAAAATTCTTTTCTCTGGTTAAGGTCTTATTATAATCTCAAGTTTTAGGTGCGAAGGGAAGCGATTAAGATTTTTATGACTCGGTTCTTAGGGGACGTTGAAATCCAAGTCATATCGGGACATTGAATCTGGCATTTTCCCCTAACTGGTCGCTGATTTTCAAACACTTTGAAACGTCAAATTAAGGGGTTTCAAGATCAGTGAATCCGATTCCAAGGTCCGTGAAGTGAATGGAAGGCCCGATCGACCAAGTCATGTCAGCAGCTGACTTGGTCAAAACCTCCCCACCTTTGGAGGGAGTTGGCTCTTTTGCCTCGTTTTGTTGACAACGACTCGTTTACAAGGTCGATGAGACAGTCTTCGGAGACTCTAGAGCTTCAGAATGGAACTAATTAGCAGGTCACATCAGCATTTGGCTTGACAATTTCCACATATTTAGACTTTGAAACTTTTGATGTGTCAAATTACAGGTTTCTAAGGCCGGTATGACCGTTTTTGTTGGTTAAGGAACTCTTAACCGTCAGGAAATCCACGTTATGTTAGCAGTTAACTTTAAAATTTCCATTGCATCGTTAGGTTAAGTCAGTTGATGTGTCAAAGAATAGGTTTCTAGTGTCAAAGAACCCATTTCCGAGGTCGCTGAAGCGTGTATGGCTATAGCCCAACTTCTTACATAAATTGTAATGAGTCATTGGGTTAGGGTTTTCGAGTTTTTATTTCTTGACCGTACTCCTTTTCACCAAACTTGGTGTCCTTATTCATGGTGATGACCCCTTTGCAAAACCGAGGTTTTCACTCTGCTACACCCCATGCAAGTGGGTATTGAACTGACACCCCTAAAACTTGGATGTGGTTTTATATACATATATATATTATATATAAAATATATACCTATATATATAATATATATATATAGTATATATATATATATATATATATATATATACTATATATATATATATAATATATATATATATATATGGAAATAGATAGCCTCCCCCACACTGTTCTTTATCGTAAGCTTCGGAGCCAGAGTTAGCTCATGCTGCGCTGACTTTCACTCGGAAAGATGCTTTCCGGAAAGCAGGAGGATGAAAATCTGCTTTAACGTACGAATTAATAGCCCCGACTAAGGTGTCTAATAGAGATTTTAAACAATATTGAAGAACTTGATTTTGAGAGTTTCAGAGAGTCAGATTTCAGAGAGTCTGAGAGACCCCCGTTGATGGGTTTCCTAAGACATAAATTACAGAGCACATAGCTGATGAAGGTGCTTTGTATCAAACATGGGCATATTCTGGAGGAACAGGTCTCTTTTCCTTTGTGGAAGTGTCCAATTACCAATAATCACCACATCTCTTTGCCCCTACCATCCACAAAATGCCTTAGACCAGCTGGCGTTATGACAGGACAGATTATTCCTTCTTTCAAGAATCGACATCAGTCCCCTGTATCCAAGTCGCAGACATCTTCCTTCTCCTGCGTATTCATTTACCTATTATTTAGAAGGCATGACAAGATAAACATATCCCATTTCCTTCTGCATATCATCCTCTTAATGCATGATGGAACGCAGAATGCCCTTAGGACAACCATGCAAAACCTAAGCTTTTTAAATCATAGAAGAGTAAACCTTTACACTGTAATTTGATCCTCTTTAAAGAAGCTGCTGGTTAGCGTCAATATATAGATAGGAGGACTAGGAAACAGTATTTAGAACTTACGTTTCCACAGTCAACTATTCTTGACCATTATCTTAAGCGTAAGGAGCTGTTCGCAAGAACTACAGGGAACCACCAATGATCATAAGCTAAGGCCCACATTTGT
>JABUQX010097628.1:0-12500 GCA_015478945.1 Trachelipus rathkii | reverse complement strand
AAAAAATAATTCTTTCCCTACTTAGAATATATATATATATATTATATATTGTATAATATTATACTATATAATTATACTATACTATATTATATATATATATATATATATCATACTATAAGTATATATATACTATATATATACTAATAATATTATATATATATATATATAATATCATATTACTTTAATATATATATATATATAGCTTGGTTTTAAAAGAAAAAGAAATAATATATTTAATTATTAAATTAACGTTCAAACTTAGAAATAAATTTATAAATCTAAAGAACTTCATGAATAGTTAAAATGTTTTACTTTTTAAAGAAAATAGAATATTCAAATTACTTATAAATTTATGTATCATATAAATTTAAATATAATGATAATAATTTATATTCGTTATGGATGACCTCTGATGCAATCATGCGTAAAAACTTACTACTACTCTGTAATACTACTACTACTACTACATCACTACTACTACTTACACTACTACTATACTACTACTACTTCACTACTAGCTACTACTGCTACTTACTACTTACTACTATGATAATTGATAATAAATACTTTTCACGTAGAGAGTTATAAACATATGCTCAAAACACAATATACACTTATATATATACTGTATATAATTGATATATATATATACTATACCTATATATATAGTATACTATATATATATATTATATATATATATATATATATATATAGTATATATATATATATTCCATATATATATATATAATATAATATATATAATAACTATACTATATATATTATATATAATAATATATACTCATTATATATTATATATAAACTAATATATAAATATATATGCTATATACTATATATTATATATAATATATATATAATATATAATATTATATATATTATATTATACTATATTATATATATATAATATTATATAATATATATAATATATATATAGTAAACATATATATATAATTATATATATATCTATTATCTTATACTATATATATATATATATATTATATTATATATAATATATATATATATATATATACTATATTATTATATCACCCCACACGAGACATATGAAACTCTCATTCATGGATGGCCAGTGTATTCGTACTCGGTACCCTTCATTACATATGGTTTGATGTAACACAAGAGCTATGCAAGACAAAAGAAAGTTTTTTTTTTGGATCAGGCAAACACAACTCTGTCTTCGATCCTGAGCCCCGGCTCCGGAGTCGGCGACTACGACTCTTTCCTGATGCCTAGTGTTAGTTAATCTAGGTTAGAAAGACTATTTTTTATTTCAATTCGATAGAGAATATGAGCAGATAAAGCCTTCATCCTAGGGATGACCCTACGTCCACCATACGAGTATAGAAATGTATGTATATACACATTAATTCATTAGTAATATACTTACTTATTTTGCATTCATTTATAAACGTGGCCTTCAGTCATAACCAACTTTATATACCTAAAGAAAGAATGAAAGAAAATATACTCTCCTCGTTATATAAAAAGAAAACCCTGTGGTCGTAAATACTTTTACATATAATGTAGTTATTTTCATGTCAGTTCATAAAAATGTTTTCAAACATAGGGAATCATCGATTAAATCAATAAGATCACAGGAGAAGAAAAGGAAGGGTGGTGTGGTTGGTTGATTAGAGTTTTGATCTTATTGATAATTGATATTTTTAATAAAATCTAGTAAAAACATAAAATGTTTATAATAATTTATTGAAATGTTCATACAAAGAGCGCTTTTTTACTTTAAGTTTATACAAAATGTGTTCAAATATGACTTTAGTTGCTTAATCAAATAGATCCAGATGGACAGGAATAGAGGTGAAGGTTATGTCTTGATAGATTTCTATATAATGAATCTATTGATTAATGATATTTATAATAAAATTCAAAATATATTCGCCCTCCTGCTGTCGCAACTCGTTTTTTCTTACCAGGTCGAGCAGTTTATAGCGCATTGTGATAGCTTATAGAGATTGAAAAAATGTATTCTATCTTAGCACCCATCATTACATAGGGTTTGATATTACATATAACACAGCACGAAGGCAAAAGCAAATTTGGATTCACAGCACCGTTACTACTCGTCTCAGCTCCCACGGTGCATATAGAGTTAAAAATTAAAATATAATGTTACGGATTAACAACAAAACGGCACCAAATAATTTTTGAAATATGGCTAGCCCTATTTGCACATATAAAAAGTCAGAACCCCAAAAAATTTGCGCTTAGTCTCAAAATTTCCGAACCATTTAAAAGCTTAGCCCGTCGCCTCAAAAGGTCTGAGCACCAAAAGCTTACCATTATATAATGCCATAGCCAAAAACAACTTGGCGGGCGATACGTAAATTCAGGCTACGACGAGGTGACACCACCAGCAATAAGGATAGCAAGTTTAAGGATACGATCAACAGAACTCGAAAATAAAAATTCAAACCCTCACCCTATAACTCAACACATATATATATATATATACTAATATATATATATATATACTATATATATATATAATAATATATATATATATACCCTATATATATTATATATATATATATATATATATAATATATATATAATATATATTATATAATATATTTACTAATATATATATTATATATATAATATATATATTAATATACTATTCTAACTTTATATATATATATATATATATATACTATATATATATTAATATCATCATATATATAATATATATATATATATATATAATATATATTATATATATTATATTATATATATATATAATTATATATATATATATATATAGGTATATATATATATATATATAATATACATATATAATTATATATTATATACTATATTATATATATAATATATATATATATATATATATAATATATATATATATAATATATATAATATATATTATATATATATACTATATATATATTATTATTATATATAAACTTTCCGCCAAAATCAAAATTTTTGCGCAAAAACTTTAGGGGAGGGCGCATCCCCCTGTTATAGAATGGGCGTCCCAAATTTGAGGGCGATCTACGACGTTCTCTAAAGCACCCGTGCTAGGGGACATCGGAATTGTTGCCTATGGCCGTCGATCAACTTGCTTATTGTAACTAAATATATATACTATATTATATATATCTATATATATATTATATATATATATATATATATATATATATATATATTATATATATATAATATATATATATACAGTATATATATAATATATATATATATAACTACTATATATAAATATATATATAATATATATAAAATATAATATTAACTATATATATAATATAATTAATATATATATATTATATATATATATATATACTAATATATATAATAAACTATATACTAGATATATATATATATATATACATAGATATATATATTATATATATATACATCATAATAAACTATAACCTATATATATTATATGATATAATATATATATATATATATACTATATTACTATATATTAATAATCTGAAAGACAGAGTGGTGAGAAATTATATAAACAATACAAATATTTCATGTATCAACGGAGCGCACGTGCATAAGACGTTTGGACTGTGACGGTTGCCTGTGTTCGGATAGTGCTGTGATCGCACGTAGTGGGCTGTAGCACCGGACCTCTGTCGTTTTATCAAAAACATGTAACCTACTAAGTGTTGATTAGTTGTAGGTAGTTACCCTGTACTACTACCGTAACTCATATCATTATTATCGCAACCTTTAGTGTTATTGTTAGTGGCAACATCGATCTTCATTCTGTGTATGGATGCGACCATCATTATTAGGACCTGCTTTATCATTATTAGCCTATTATCATTATTATTATAATATTAATCGTATTAGTATTACTTGTAGAATATTTTATTACTATTATTGTTGTTTATAATTAATAATATTATGAGAAATTATTTCAGTATATATTGGTGGTATTCATGCGCCAGACTTGGTTGTATTGACCTCAACGGTAGCAAAATGTTTCAATCTCTATGTCATGAAGATGTAATCAAGCCCCCTATGGCTTCCAATCTATTGCGACTTCTCTTTTCACCTTTGCAGTTGTACATGTATTAGTGGTGCAAAGGACAGCCGCAAGGGCCGCAAGGCCTTCAGAGAGGCAGCGCGAATCACCAGGACCTGTCTTCGGCTGTGTACCGACGACTTGCTATGAGACGGAACGTCCATACCCAAGGACGATGACCGCAGACGCTAGGATTGCTCGCACACTGGGCGTTGAGAAGCGTTTGTTTACACGATTTAATGTGTGACCCACGCGTGAGTACCCGGCAACTAGCAGAAACGCATCCAAGTAGTCGCAACACGGCGCAGAGAAAACTATACGAACATCTCATATATCCATATCGTTTCCAGCACCGTTTCCATGGTCTTACACACGCTGATTATTGCGCCAGGCTGACATTCTGCTGTGTTTGCAGCGAGCGAGTGCGTCCCAGGGCTTAGTTTGGCTCTTACGTTTACGCTGAGGCGACTTCGAGCCTGGAGGCTATCATTGAATTTTCACCGTGGTCATCGGTTGGACGTTTGCGAATCCATCTATAGGGCCTAATCCACGGTAGACCATCAAACAGCAGTTAAGGTACAACGTGTTTGGCCAGCTTTTTTTATGGGATCAGATCATTGGACAAATGTTCTCCCACAGTCATCTGACAGGGCGATGATTATCGGGAATTCTTCAGCAAACACTACTCGACCTTTTATAGGCAGGTCCATGGGCTTGTTGCTACGGCGAATTGAGCCATATGCATGATGGTGCTCAACACACTTTCAGCGCGAGGCCGCCATGTACTTAATGCAGCACCTTTACCACGAGAGCATGGATAGGAAAAGAGAAGGTCGGCTGTGGCAGACTAGTCAGTCAGCTGATCACCGAGCATGAAAACCTTTGAATGTTATATATATATGATGAGTCTACCTGAGAAAGGTATGTCGTGACAAAGCGAGCCACACCTCCGAAGCCATGCTACAACAAAGGACCGTATATGCCTTTGTATATTTCTCTGCTATCCGGCATCTTTGAACAGGTACGGCTGCCATGGCCCACCCCCCTCGTGCGGGCAAACGGCGCTCCTTGTGAAATATCCCATTGACTCGCCTCACGTTACATCTCATACCGAACATCAGAACATTAGAACATTAGCAATAAAAGAGAGTAGATGCAAATGGGCAACAAAGACTGTCCCAGTCAAGCTAATAGAACTAATCATCACCAAACATGCTCGTGTAAAATCCACAAAGTACCTAGGGCTTGTCAATAACTTACATAGTATACACAATTCTACAACTAAAAGAAAAAAACTATAGCTAAAGTACATGCTAACCACACTGCAAGCTTTAAAACTTTATAGTAATGACAAGCAGTTTAACCTTAATTAAATACTGTAACTAAAACCCGCCAATTTTGCTTAGGCATAAATAAAACTTATTATGATACTTAAACCATCCATATACCTTCCAATCCTTCTTAAATGATGCAATCGAGTCGCCACTTCAAACAACCTGCTGTGACAAACACATTCAAAAATTAACAACCATGATTACTGAATGAATGTCTTTCTTATGTCTGTGTGTAATATGTCGGACCCACTAGTAATCCACATTTCCATATACCTTTAGTGTTTATATTTATTACCATCTGCGGTTCTACCATGTACTGGACGTCTAACAACGACGTACTGGGTGGAAAACCCTTGTCTTCTGTAGCTCCTATACAAAGCCATTTTCGGTCGTGTGTTTATCTAATATTAAATTTGCCCGTACAAGATGTTAGCGGATAACCCACACAATTTCTAAACATATTTAAAGGGACACCCTTATAGTATTATATTATATATATATATATATATATATATATATATATATATATATATATATATATATATATATATATATATATATATATATATATATATATATATATATATATATGTGAGTATATAATATATATATATATATATAATATAAAATATTATATATAATATATATATATATATAGTATATAATTATATTATATATATATAATATATATTATATATATTATATATATATATATATATAGTATATATATATAATATATATATAAATATATGTTTCAAGGTAGGATTTCCTACTCTCACTATAGCTATGTATAACTGCTATGTACACCTGTAACACTGCTCAAAAGGGGTTCTCTGTATACCAAATTAACTATTTTTATTGTATAAGAAAAATTTCTTAACGACTCTTTTGTGTTAAACTTTCAAATAATGTAAAAGTGAGTCATAGTTATAATGCCAAAAGGGGTGCCTGGAGTATGAAGGAAGGAGAAGGCAGTTAGATTCCCAAGTTAAAAGAAGAGGGATGTGTTAAAGAACCGGTGCTGTCAAAGCCGGAGAATTAGGCTTTAACTGAATAATATCATTGTATTAACCTTTTAGAAATCTTATTATAACTGTGAACCGCTTGTTTAATTAATTTGAGCCCTAAACTACGGAAGAAAGGGTTTAAATGTCATTATATGATAATCGAATCATTATTAATTATTAAACAGACTATTGTGTTAACTGATTACTTGCTATGAACTATTAATCATTTTAAACATTGATGTCATTTTTGACCCATTTAATTTAATTATTCTTAAAAATAAAAATAAGAAGTAACTGACTCTTTTATCCACTGTACCTAACTCTCTATAGTTTTCGTACAAGGAAAATGGGTGACCCCTTCAGAGTGACAAAACGAACAAAACAAAAAATCTAATTATACAAACGCAAAGTGGAAAACAACGCAAGTCATAATATATATATATATATATATATACTTTTTATATATATAATATATATATATTTATATATATATGTTTATATATATATATATATATATATATATATATATATATATATATATAGATATACTATAGTAATATATATATATATATAAATAGATCTAAAATCAGTGATTAATTCAAACAGTGCCTAATTAAGACAGTGAAATAAAATAATTAAACAGAACCAGTGAAGTAAAAGAGTGCCGGTCAAACACAAAAACAGAAGAAAAAACAGTTCAAATTCCCCCAAAAAGTGGTGAAATAAGAAATCCTGTCGCTATAGGCATAAAATTTCCCCCTAAATAAAGCAAAAAAAAATATGAATCCTAAATCCCCGAGAACAAGAAAAAGACTAAAAATGCCCAGCCAAAAAAGAAAATCTCCCACGGTTCGAACCAAGAGAACCAATTTGGCTATCGTAACAAGGTCTCAATCATTAAGACCCCATCACACTCCCTCAGAAGTCCCTCCAACCGAAGGGGTAAATGAGGAAAATGACTCGTCGCAGTATGAAACAGAGACTGAGAGTGAAATCCCAGAAGAGCATGAAGCAGCAAAACGGGTGAGGAGTCACCTTTCCACCACCCCCTTAGGGAGAAAGAAAAGGAAGAAGAGTCTCCCCCTTAACGCTATTCCCCACTTCAACGAATTTGATACCCTAGTATGGATTCGACAAATGACTATGATTTTTAACCTTAATGAAATTAACGACCCGAGAGAGCGAGTCAGACTGTTGGCTTCAAAATTACCAAGCAAAATTACAAATTCGTTGAAATTTCCCCTGAAAGACGATTGTTACGCTAAATTAGTGAAAGAGATAGAGAAACTCTATGCCCCATCCCTGAGGACGCAAATAGAAGAAGTATTCCAGTCTGGGATGAGGGAAGGGGAGCTTCCCTCCGACTATGTAATTGGAATAAAGAAAATTGCTAATGGAAGTGTGTTAAGCGGATAAACGATTGCTAAATTTATTAGAGAACTCTTCCTATTACAATTACCCCAGCAACTGCAGATCTCCCTCATGACGACAGAAAAGAACCATGATTTCGATGAATTAATAGAAATCGCCGATGACATCTTTAATAAGTTTTTCCTCCAAAACGGTGCTTACCAGTCCCCCCGGAGGGGGAGAACCGAGTGGCAACCTTTAAACGCCGTCCGATCAGCAGAAGAGGTCACAAGGCCTAACAGAGAGTCTTCCGCTCAAGAGAGAGAAATAAGTCGGTTAATAATATCTCATGAGAAATCGGCTGAAGAGATGAGGTCACTTGCTAAAAGCGTAATAGAGCTAGCGAAGACGCTGTGTCAGAATTCAAAAAAAAAATTCCCCCACCTCCAACAATAGTCAAATTTGAAGAGGAAGGAACTTCAACCAATCAACATATAGCAACGTTGCGACGGTTGCAAGCACCGAGGGGCTTTGTAGGTTCCACAAACGCTTCTTGCATCGTGCATTTAAATGTGAGAGTCAATACTGTGCAATGTACAACTTGATCTCACAACCCCCGGCGACTCCCCCACCTCCACAACAGAATTCCAACATTTCAAAACAGGGAAACGCAGGGGCTGGCCTGTGAGGCAACTCCCGGGCCAAAGGGGGGTTAATATGTGGTGGAAGGATGCTTTTGTAAGTAGAAACTTTTGTAATTGTTCACCCTGCAATTTTTATATGAATAGATCAAATTTTGAGCGGGGAAATATTAATTTTAATTATAGAGGTAATTTTGGTAGAAATGGTTTTTACAGTGGTCATAATAATAATCATGATAATTACTATAATAGTAGAAGACGTTTATTAAAATGATTAATCATAACTTTAAAAAATTATAGCTAATTAATTATTAATTGTAATAAGGAAATTAATAATAATTTATGAAGGAGAGAACATTGGTAAAAGAGTAAATAAATGCTAAAAAGAAAATATTAATTATAACAATAATTTAATAGTAATGCACATGTTGGTTATAATAGTGTTACTGTAATAATGATGAATAGTTAATCATGATAGCTGTAATAATAATAGGTATTTTAATAATGATGGTAATAATGACAATCGGGGGTGTAATAGAAATGTCGATTATATTAATGAATATAAATGAAATAGTAGAATATTACTTGTAAAAATAATCACAGACGGGAGGGAATTATTAACAATGAATCTGAAAACGAAAGTCTTAATAACGAGGTTGTAATTCAAATGGCAGGGAGGGGGATTCCTAGTGAGTTAACCTCTTCCCCACAGGAGTCACTTATCACAGAGTCGGCAGGGGTAGAGTCCTCTTTAACTTTTAATTGTAACTCAAAGCATGATGAGACTAATAACAATAATAACAATAATAATATTAGTGATTGTGTAACTAGGAATGATAGCCACAGTGATGGAAATAACGGCTGTGTAAATTCTTATAATTATATTGAAAATAATAACCTTGTGACTCATCGGATAGAGATCATACAATCTGATGAGTCGCTATCTCCCCAAACGGAGTCAACCTGTTCCCCCACCCCAGCTATTGGGGAGGAGGCGGGGGTAGATATGACTCGAACTTGTGACTCTTTATTTATTAATAAAAATAATGATAAAACTGAACTTGTTAATAATGAAGGGGCGAAGCCCCCTTCCTGAAAATGAATTGTATTAGCTTTAGGGATGAAGGAGATTTTCCTCCTTCCGATGAGTTTGAAGGATCGTTAAAATTAAGAAATATTGCATGTGACTTATCTGGTAATTCTGTAGTGGGGGTTTCTGGCAAATCGACTAAGATTGTTGCAACAATTGAAGGGGTAATTTTTGACAAATTGTATTATATATCTGACAAACTTAGTAATGAAGCTTATTTGGTCGATTGTGGCAGCTGCCTCAACCTCACGAGTGCATCTGAATTAGATAAGGAGGGGGCCCCGATTGGCACTGCCAGGGCCGCGAATGGAGGCTGTATCCATATTTATAATAAAAGGATAATTAAAATTGACTTGGGACTGGAAAGGGTTTATAACGTGCATGCTTACGCCGCTGACATTAAATTTAACGTTCTTGGCATGCCTTTCCTCAAAAATTACGGTTTCACCATCGACTTTAAATGCCATTATTTATTAGATCCAAAGACAAAACGCAGTATTTCCCTTAGTAATGAGGCTTTTGACTTTTCTAAGCATGTACGAAATTCTATCTTTCCACTAACCGCCGTTTCTTTAAATATACCCCTTTGCGAATATGAAATAGTTAACGATTTAATTAAAAGAAGTTTCCCTCCTAGAATAGAGCTACGCTCGTGGAGTGAGAATTTTAATTTAAAAAAATGAACTTATAGGCAATTTGTCTTCAATTCTCTTGATGACTTTTAATTGAATTTAACTAATGTTAATAGAAATGTCATTTGTGGAAAGATGTGACTTGTGGAAATGTGAAGGTAAAGTTTGTACTATTGGGAGGGGGGTGAAGATTGCACTATTGATGAGGGGGGAGGGGAGAGAGAAGAATGTCCTTTAAAAGAGGAAACTTTATGCGAATTGGCGGAGAATTATCCGTATCATGTTGAAGTTAGTGGCGCGCTAATACAATTAGGGAGTAGAGACATAGCCCCACATCTTTTTGAGAGAGCCAAGAAGGAAATCAATAAATTATTAGACTCGGGGGTCATTTCGTGGGGGAAGAGCGATTGGGGGTTTCCGGCTAGCTTCTTGCCAAAATCTGATGGCAGAATTCGTTTGGTCGTAGATCTGCGTCTGCTAAACCAAAGATCTACCTCTGACAATTTTACTCTACCTAAGATTAAGGATATCTTGCAATTGCAACATTGCAAATTGCTAACGCGGCTCGATCTCAGGCAGGCTTACTATAACGTACCAATCAGCGCGGAGACAAAGAAATATTTCACCATTACTTGCCCTTTCGGTAACTATAGCTTCAACTATTTAATACAGGGACACAAATGCTCATCTAGTGCCTTCCAGCGCCTCATGTCGATCTTGCTTGGAAATTTAAAGAATGTTTTTGTTTACTTAGATGACATACTAATCGCCAGTTCGACTCTTGAAGAGCATATTGCAATGTTGGAGAAGGTTTTAGAGAGATTAAAGTATATGAAAATTTATATGAACCCCAAGAAATTGAAAATTTATATGAACCCCAAGAAATATTTGTTGGCCGTCGGAAAAATAGACTTTTTGGGTTTCAACATTAGCGAGAAGGGAGTTCGGCCTAGCCAAGAGAGGATCGATGCAGTAGTGAATGTTGCAAAATTAACAACTATCAAACAACTTAGGGCATTTCTCGGTCTATATAACTTCTGCCGAATTAACATAGCCGAGGCTGCTCAATTACTGCAACCTCTAACGAAAATTTCCTGGGGAGTGGAAACCGAACGAGCATTTAGGGAAGCTAAAGCGGCGATGGTAAACGCCACCTTGTTATCTTTCCCTGATGAAAAAACTGAGTTGCTATTGTACACGAAGGTAAGCGAGCTTACGATAGCTAGCGCTCTAATGGGGAAAGAGAATGATCAGACGAAAGTTTTCGCACTTTTACCACTGTAACTGAATGCAGGCGGAGTGGCAAAACTACACGCAGTTGAGTTAAGGAGCTGCTATGGTCAACAACAGTTTGAAAAAATATGCTTACTTTAATAGTAAAATAGGAAAAAAGTCAATATATCTATGTAACCAGCAACCAGTGGATTGATCACAACCTATACAAAAAAAAGAGTGCCACAAAGGTGCATAAACATTCGGGATATGAAATCTATTAATTCTATTTGCAAATTTACGTTGAATTTCAACACTTGGTACTCTCAAGACTAAAAATAAATTGCAGTAATTTTTGACCAGAATTGGCTAACGAAAGAGATAAGATCATGGAAGAGCTGAGGAATTTCAATTGCAAATGGCTTGTTTAGCGAAATGGAGAGTGGGCGTGGCCGAAAGAAATCACCACTGCGAACAGGGTTGCATGGGCAGGAGGAGCTTGACTGACATTAAATTCTCTAAAATCTCCACAGAGAAAGGGTTTGAGTTTTTAAGTCGAACATAAGAAGACTTGCTGGGCTACTATAAATAGCATAATAATAAAAAGCGATAGTAGTAGATAAAATAATTAATAACTAATAATAATAATAATAATAATAATAATAATAATAATAAATAATAATTAATAATAATAATAATAATAGATAAATAATAATATAATAATAATAATAATAATACATAATAATAAATAATAATAACTAATAATTATTAAATAATTAATAATAACAATAAAAAAAAAAAATAATAAAATTAATTAGATAATAATTTAATAAATAATAATAATAATAATTAATAATAATATAATAATAATAATAATAATAATAATAATAATAATAATAATAATAAAATAATTAATAATAAAAATAATAATAATAAAAGCGATAATAATAATAATAATAATAATAATAATAATAATAATAATTAATAATATAATAATAATAAATAATAATAATAATTAATAAATAATAATAATAATAATAATAATAATAATAATAATAATTAATATATAATAGTAATAATAATATAAATCGATAGTAGTAGTAAAAATAATAAATAATAATAATAATAATAATAATAATAATAATAATAATAAATAATA
>JABUQX010097627.1:0-18053 GCA_015478945.1 Trachelipus rathkii | reverse complement strand
AGGTAAGGTCAAATATGCCTTTCAAGTAACTCATTTTGAGATGCATTCATATCACAAATGTCTATGGAACCAAGTGAGTATGACAGTATTGACATTGGTTCCATCTGCCTTTGTAGTTCACTTTTGTTTAAAGCTCTGTTCCCTGTAGGATTTTGCACATTCCGGAGGAACATGTATTCCCTTGGCACCCCATAATGTGAGGTGATTAAGGTAAAAGTCATCGGCAGATCTAGGGTTCTAATAGCATAGGTACAGAATATTTTATAAATATAGGTAGTTTAGTTTTCATAATTTATAGGTGCTTGATACTTAGTATTACTTACCTGGCTCACCAGTGATGACATAATGCTCCTCCAGCAGTGTTGAAGTGTGATATTTCCCATTAATTTCACAATTCACAAGGGTTGCATCTCGCCTGCCATCATAGCCTATTCCTGTGACTTTTCGAACAGGATTTTTTCTTCTTTCTGCCCTTCTGTTCGCAATTTTTCCCTTTCTCTTCTTAATTATTGCTTGAAAGGTATTGTTGTGTAAGCAATCTATAATAATTATAACTAAAGTAATTGTATGATAGGTATTTAGTAGTCAATTGTATGATAGAAATTAACTTTACTTGTCAATAACATGCTGCATTTGGCTTTGGTGATGATAACTCCAAAATCTACCATGTAGCAGAAAAAGCTGCACCAGCTCTATCACTTTTTTGATACCTGAAAAAGATTATTTTTAGTGGCTATGTATAAAAAAAATACTTTCAATAGAAACTGGTATGAATTTATCTCAATGTCTAATGAAGCCATGATTTGTAAGCGTTTTTATTATTTGCATTTAGGTAACTTTTAAGACAAACTGACTTAATTGCCTGTCACACATGTTCAGCAAGCCATTCAAAGCCTTGTTCGGATTTTGCTCAAGAACTGACATTTCTCCACTAAATCAGATCTGAAATTATTAACTAATTGAAAAGACTCAGACATTTCAGCAATCGAGTTCTCTAATTTCTCCAGATACTTGAGGACTTTCTTCTTCAAAGTTCTTGAAAAGAGCAGCTTGCTTTAATCTCAGAGAATCAAGTTTCCCAGCTTTCTTTGAACTGAGACTTTATTGAATAACGCTTTTTTGAATTTTGACTTCAGAAAGGTGTTCAGAAAAACTAAAAAGGCCTTTTTTAGAAAAGTTGGGGCCCCAAAAAAGGTAGCCATGGCCTGTTTTTTTTTTTATCCTGGAAAATGGAAAAATTCTATAAAACACTTTTTATCTCAACCTACGATCTATAAAATATAATTTTAAGTTTGAATTGAATATTTGAGTAAATGCTTTTTAAAGATGTGTCTAAACTTTTGATGTTATACTCACCTCATAAAACTTGTAATCTTCATCTGTCATTTTTAATAGAAACTTCTTTTCAATTTCTGCTAGTTTCTTTTGGTCTTTTTGATGTACATCAAATAGTTGATTTGCCTCTTCTATAAAACCTCTGCTGCACTGTTCCTATTTTGTCCCTCTTTTTCTTTTTGTCATAGTTCACAAATTTATAAAATTTTTGAATGTAACTGCTGAGCTTTGTTTTAATTCCAATGACAGATATTGGATAAACATTATAATTTACCCATAGATTGAATAATTCTACACTAACCTCTCTGAACACTGTCTTTCCTATAGTCTTTAAAGTAAAGACATCTTTCAAGCACTTGCTTTAAAGTGGGAAGTTTTCCAAAAGGAAGGAATTCTTCTAAGGGTTTAAACCATTCATCCACAATGTATTTATTTGATTTATATGCTGTTTTTCTTGTAGACATTGCTAAATATATTAAAATTGATGATATTTATTTAATTATGTACGGTATCTGAAAAACAACCAAATAGATATTAAATGAGTCAATTTTGGGGAAAAAAGTTTATTTGTTTTTAGTTTTCTGTAAATAACTTTTTATATATAGGTGTTACAAGAAAATGTCATAGAATAAACATTGTTTAAAATTAAATTCTGCATCTTTTAGTGTAAAATCTATACACATTGAACAAATATTAAGCATTTATGAAGAATTTAAGGATTTTTAACCTAAGAATTTGACACAAAAAAAAATTTTTTTTTTAGTTCTTTTATATAAACCTCAAGTGGGTCGGCTAAAACTGGTAACCATTACCAATGGTTTTTTTGTCATAAATCTTCATGTTGTATCAAAAGCCAAGTAATTAGAGGGGACACTTTTATTTTTAGATTTTTGCCCACCTTAAATATATATAGCATCGGGCGGGGTGACCAGGCCCACCTTTTTTAGAGGGGTGATTCGGTCCACTCTAAATAAAATAAAAAAAATTTTCGCTCATTTAATAGCCACGCGATACTACAGTTTTATTTAGATCATCTTAATTCTAGAAATTCTTTTATATTTTTAAAAAAATTATAATAAATTAGGCGTACAAAATGCCCTTCAATAGAATTTTACTTTTGAAAAATGTGAATTTTTTAACTTTGTTATAAAATGAAAAATTGTGGATGGATTTTAATTATTTTTTCAGTGTATACACCCGATTTTTATGTTAGCTTTAAACTGGCTTAAAAGTAAATTTTTGTGTTCCAGACAATACTAGTGGCTAAATCACGGGGGCCTAACTTGGTCCGATTTCACCCTGCTGTTAAAAATTGATGATGGGGTTGAATTGGGCCACCACATTTTTGTCGTATTTTACGTATATTATTACATTTTTATTATGTATAATCTTAATCTTAAATATAATAAATAGTTAACTTTGATTAAAGTAAAAATTTAGCGAAAAAATGCAAAAATTTACATAAAAAATTACGAATTCCAAAAAGATGTCAAAATTTTTGAGCAGAGAGGGTTGAATCGGACGCAGTTGTTATGTTATTCTTATTTTATTTATCATTATGACATTTTTATTACTTATGGACTTAATTTGAATATGATAACAATTATTATATTAAGTAAAATATAAAATATAAAAATTGAATTTATATGTAAAAAGGAATTTAAACAGATGGTCCGATTCACTCTTCCAATGTGTCCGATTCACCCTTTCAAGGTAAGGCTGAATGAGCTTTATTTAAACTTTAATAAAACTATATATTAGAATTACATTATATTTTTTGCGTGCTTATTACCTACTTATATGGCCTTGAATAGAAAGTATAGAATTCCAAAAAGTGCATTTGGGAAAAGTCGGGAGACGAAGTTATACCTAAAGTGGTCCAAGTCACCCCCACCCCGCCTGACGCTATATATATATATATATATATATATATATATATATATATATACGATACTTACTTACTTACTTCTGCCCTTGGCCCACCTCAATTGGAGGGCCACACTGCTTCCAGGAAGCCGCCCACCGCTCTTGGGCGACTTGACTTTTTGAAGAAGGAAGATATAGAGAAGTCAGCACAGGGGCGTCGAGAGCGGAGCACACCAGAAGGAGGTGCTCTATTGTGTTCTGGGAAATGTGACATCTGGTGCAGTAGGAAGGTAACATTGGTGTCTGCTTGAATCTTATATTTATATGAAGAAGTTTTGGGTGACCGGATCTGCTTCGGGCGAGGTCCAATTTGGCCTTTTCTGGACAGTGTTTCTTCTATTGGGGAAATTTTGGTTACGATGAGTGACACCTTCTTGTGGTGTAACCGAATGTCTCATCTCGGAGTAGGACTCCTCCAAGAGGATGGAACTTCTGCCCTGGGGGGTGAGCAGCAAGATCACTCGCTTTCCCCCCCTTCCACTAGGAGGGTCACTGCCGATAGGAGCCAAGCTGACACCAGGCCCACAGGTCGTATTTAGTTTATATATATATATATAGTATATATAATATAGTATATATATATATGAATGAGTATGTAAGTATATATATATATATAGTGAGCTAGAACCATAATTCTACAACCATGTCACCGTTCGAATCATATCATTATATATATATATATATATATACTATGTATATATATATATATAATATAATATATATATATAATATATATATATATTAATATATATATATTTAGGGATGTGGCCGAATATTCGGTAAAGATTTCGCTTTGGCTATTCCGGCCAAAATACCGAAATATTCGGTATTCTGGCTTTTTGCCGAAACTATTCGCGGCCGAATATTGAGCTTTATAAAGAATAAAAAATTACGTCAACATAAGGAAAGTTATTTCAATTTAAATTTTAGAAACTTTTTTTCCCAAAAAACTAAAAATATAGCCAATTTTGTAGCCAATAGGGCGGAACTCTTTGTCATTTGTCAGATCTTAAGGCCTTTGAGCATTTTTCAATATTTCTAAAAAAATTTAGGAATTCATTTAGTGAGAGGATAATGGACCAGACATGGTAGCTGGTATAAGAGAGAGAGTGGCTTGCTATCAATTTCATGTTTTATTCCGTGTTGCAACTATGCATTTCACGATTCAATATGTATGTCAGAAGTCTGTAAAGATAATTTATTTAACTTCGGACTCCACGAGCCGACTATCCTCATCCGCTATTCGTCAGCACGTCGAAAAGCACCACTACGCAATTCAGACTTAAACTTACAGATGCCAGCGAATGTCAAACAGCAATAGTCAACGTCTCACGAACAACACACGCGGCTTACTCTCACTGAATCAAGAATCAATCATATAGCAATCTCATCGAAGACGTTATGAAAAATAATGCTAACACATCCACTGGATTCAGAAAAGCCCAAACAAGAAGTTCTCACTCCATACTACGCTGCTGAGCATTGCAATCAGCAGACGAAATAATGCTCGCTGCTCTGGGCGATCCAGCCCGTTACGTCGAGGCGCACAAATTATCACCCTGCTCTTGAGCCATTTGACAACCATCACTTACGAAACAAAGCATTTTAAACCGTGAAGTATAACCTACAAGCAATCCGTCAAACGTGACGCCCCTAGCTCACACACCGAAAGATCTCTCACCTCATCTTAGCCTCTTGATTTAAAGCACTCCTAACAATTTCTTACAATAAAGCAAATTAAAAGCAAAAGGCTGTCAGTGGAATTAATTACAATCGTTGAAGAGCTTAAAAATCAGTAGAAAAAAGGACTTTCTAAGAGGTTTCTGTGTGATAAATCTTGTGTGTAGCTACTTTCTTAGATATGCGATTCAAGCTAATTTTTTTCAACATGAATCAGATAAATCAGTAAAAAATATGGTCGTTGAGGCATGGGGAAAGGAAATGCATGAAAATTTAGCTCCTGACTCTTCTTGCTGACGATGATTCACGTTTAGTGGAAAAGTGAAGCTGAAGTTCCATTTTCACTTCTTTAATGGATTGTTTAAAGAAATTGTGGCATCAAACGGTCATACAGAAAAGAAGAGAGGGAAAAAGAAAGAGAATATTTTTCTGACGATGTGATTATTATACATAAAAGTAAAAGGCATATGAATATTACATCAGAAATAAACAAATATATAAAGTTTGCCTACTTTTGACCAGTGATGACAATGAAATTCCCTTCAATTGGTGGGAAAAAACACTTGGAAATAGTTTATTTGAATTTGAAAAAAACTAGCAATAAAAATACCTTTCAGCTCCACCGTCATCAGTCGAAAGTGAAGAATATTTAACACGAGGAAATATTTATGAAGCCACAAGAAATAGGGTATCCCCTGAAAATGGAGAAAACTGCTAATGTTTTGTCATTTTAACCTTAGAGCTTATCAAATGAAGTTAGTTTAATATCTTAACTACGAAACTTTTTCAATTTCATTTTAATTATCTTTTAATATGGTGAATGTTTTTTTACTATAGGTAAGAGATAGTTAATTTACTTTGTTTCATTACTTTTGTATATAACACTGGTAAGCATGAAATTTCTGGGACGGGGTTTCGCAATTGATATTTATTGATTGTGGCTGATTCCAAATGTAATCAGTTTTGCATAGTCACATCGCATTTGTGAGATATTGGGTGTAACACAGATTTGTAAAATTTATGATGTTTCCCTTTTTCAAGAGGGTTCTATCACAATTATTGGGATATATAGCTATATATATATATATATAATTATATAGTATAGTATCCTCACTTACAGTCTTAGTAGTATATCTCTAAATTACTACTCACATATCCGACCCACGCTCTACACACTCATCTCACCTCTATCTACCTAACTACCACCATCACCACAGCCACACCGACCGCCCGAACCGCCCTCCCACCCTCCTATATATAATATCTAGTATATAATAGACATTATTCAAATATAATATTACTACCATACTCCTCTAACTTTAAGCATACCCCCTATACTCATCAATATCCTAAGTGAGTATACCTAACACCTCGCTACTATATATACACTGTACACTGACTTCGTAAATACTATACCTATCCCCCCTACGCTACATATATATATATATATCATATATATAATTATACTATACCTAATATATATATACTATTATACCTATACAATATATATATATATAACTCATCTATATATACTATATATAATATTATATATAACACGCCATCTTACCTACTAATAATATATACACTATACTATAATAGCCTAATTACCCTATATATTATACATAATTATAACTATATAATATATATATATATATAATAATTAATATATATATATATTATAGACTATACTAATACTCCGCAATCAATCATCTCTCAGTTCATCTATATCCCTACTCAGTGAGGATTCCAACGAGAGCATGGAGAAGCTATATGCATATTATGAATCGGAGAGAAACAAATCGCAATGTCTTTGAACACAGGTCTTTGATAGATATATGTTAAACATATTAATACACTATGATAAAGAGTTCATATGCGGACAACAATGAAAATGGAATATTAGGAAATGGGTGTTAATGGAAACATACCACGCGGTAGTAACCTTTCTCTTCGTAGACGATCTACTGTGCATAGCGTCTGGAATATCCCTCATCGAGCTCCAACAATAGTCGGCCATCAGATTGATATCCCACTTGTCCCTGGTAACGTCCTTTCATGAACTTTAATTTGATGGAAGCGTTCACCCTGCTCATCCACTAACATCGGCCTAGGTTTCCAGAAATTTCTCAGGTGAGAATTAGAGTAGTGCAACTTTTATACCTCATTCTACATCCGATGAGAATGAAAACTGTCTAGCAGTTCCTGTACAATGTTAGTGGTTCTTGGCTTTCCTGTTCCCCAGAAAATTCTGTGCTACATCTGAAAAAGCATTCCACGCTCTTGCCTCTAACACAGTCATTGTTGTAGCAAAGGCAGCATCACAGAGGAGTGTCCGTATTTGTGGGCCATCAAATATCCCAGCTTTTTCTTCTCGGTCACTCACCCCAGGAAACGTTGGCATAATAGCGGAAGCATTCACTATCCATGGTCCAGGGCCTGCACAAATTGTTTCATCAAAACCAAGTTTTATGTGGCATAATAGGATAATATATAATATGTTTTCTCTCTGTACAAGTGGTTGCCATACGATGTTCCCTGTCAGCTGGCGTCAAGGTACGCCTCAGTGGCCATTCTGCTTTGGTCCAATTGATACCTTTGCCGCCCGGCTGTCCCATAGCACAGGAAGGAGGGATAGTTGGTGATAAGCAAAATGTTTACCCCATTTTGAGTCGACGCATTATTTACCATCCATGTACCTGATATTGTAGCCTCTCCAAACTGTCTTGATTTTTGCATACTCCTCTCTCATCCGTACCGAGTATACCCTACTGGAACCGAAGCATACCTGTTGCCGTTGTGTGACAAACAGACACTTTAAACTGCTCTTGGAAGGTCAGACAATCCTCAACTCAAGCTCACCTGCATCGTATGCTGTGGAGTCCCATAGCGAGTAGTAGGATGCAACTTCACTGCAATACAACAGGTTACCATCTGACTGGAAGATCCTCCGAGCTCTGCTTCTCTTTACAATAAAGATGTTACTCTTGTGCCATTGGTCCAGTAGTCATTTTTCATGCAACTCGAAGCCACAGCTCAGGACAACTTCGGTAAGTAAATACAACTCTCATACAAGATCGTTTCAGTTCACCCTGGGTGAAAAAAGTGACGGACCATCTGACTGTATTTCAGATGGAGATAGACATTTCATCCAGGCGATTGGCATTCATACAGTAGGACTACTAAAGGTTACACATGCTTCCCGAATATCGACCGCCGTAAACTTGCTGCCACTGTAGATATATGCGGAAGTTAACATCTATAACAGACACTACGTAGTGCGCACATGAATTTGTCATTCCTAGGAAAATAGCAAAATATGGATCCATGATTCCACGAAAACGGGATGTGATACAGGAAATCCGAGAATATATATGGAATCAGCACACCCGAATTACTATATATCTGCTACAAATGTCCATTCCAAAAAAAAATTCACCTTTTTTTGTTGACCTTTTTCTCTATTTTTCCCTAAATGGATGACTGAACTTTTGAAAATGCTATCGGCCGGAATATTCGTGTATTCGTGTGCCGAATACTTTTAGCGAATATTCGGTATTTCAGTATTCGGCTTTTTCACTATTCGCCACATGCCCTTAAGATTATATATATATATTTAATGATAATGAATTTACTATACCCGAGTGTTGTCATGAGAGATCTTTCAGCACTTGAGCATTTGCTTAATTAGCCGCCACATTTATTTGCATCAAATACAGGCAAATTTGGAACATCTGCACAGTAATTGGCAATGGCTGTTTTCTGCTCGCAAATATTCTCTCAAGCATGGAGTAGGTGCTATTCCAAGTGTGCTCACATCTCGAATTAACTTGTGTTTTGGCAATTATGGTGGGTTTAAAGCGCCTCCAGCTTTGCATATGTTTGAGGTGAATGATTGAGATAATGTCCAGTATAGTTTGGACAATAACAGTTTGCTAATGATGCTTTCATTATCCGCTGTCAATATAGGCACCCAGAACAAACCAACTGACAGGTAGGAGAAAGCAGCTAAAGACTTACTGAAGCCAAGTATTGCAATGCCTTCACCATGTTTGCTGCATTGTTCTATGCACAATCATGGGCACTTTATTAAGGAGGGATTTTATACTCATCCACTACATCTTGAACAATTTCACATATGTTGGAAGCTGTATGTGAATCAGGAAAAAGCTTGACTCTTAGTACAACCATTGACTTATTGAAGTTTTCATCAATGCACTTTGCTGTCAAGCTGAAAATGAGAAACATCAAATATTTAAATTGTCTGAAATTAATTATTTAGTAGTATGAAGTAAGTTATTTTAACTAAAAATGAAACTTGCAACTAGCTAAATTTGAAAATAACATTTTTATTTTAATGCTAACATCATCTCATACCTATTCAATGCAAAATATTTGGCTTTTTGTAAATTAAAGCCTAACTGTATTGACTACGTAGTCAATTTAAAAATGCCATTCATCATTCAATAAATTATTAGTAATTAATTAAGTGATTTAATAAAACAAGGTAAATTAATGATTATTAAATTACTATTTAATTTTTTTTAATTATTACCTGCATGAATGATGTATCAGCATAGTTAGTCCAAATGTCAGTATGGTTGAAACTCATATTTGGTGCTTCATCAAATTCTTGGCTGTACTTATCATGACTGGCGACTTGGACATGCCATTGGGAATATCGTAACAGTGAAATTATTTCTGGAAGGTAGTCATAATTGCGGCCTAAGCAAAACTTCATCAGTCTTCTAAACCAAATCGGTTCAACAATTGAAAATGGCGTACATCAAAGAGCTATTCATTTCGCACCAATAGCAACATGAATTTTTTTTTTGCCAACCTCACTGTTTGTCGCCAGACTTTTTTGTGTGAGTTCAAGAGTTTCCTCTAATGTTATTTGAGAATGTGAGCTACTTGATGTAGAAGACCGGCATTCAAACTTGGATTTCTGATATTAGTTACAAAGCCACTATGGGTTACGTTTTTGCTGTTTTAGCTTTTTCCTCTTCCTGTAATTCTTCCTCTTGTAACTCTGTCTGGTGTTGTGACTTCAAATGTTTGTACATATTTGTGGTTGTGAGACTTCTTGTCATTCTTATTACTGTGATAACATTTTGTTGCACAGTTTACATGCCACTTTTGTGGCGTTATCTTCATTCACCATGCAAAATTTCCAAACTACACTCTTGGTTTGACCTTTGGTGAGGGAAACGTTTTAAGATATGCTGAAAGTCAGGGAAATTTTAAAATTTCAAAACATGAAGAATGATCCATGAACCAAATTGCATAGTTCAACTTTATTGAAATTATGAAATGCAAATTTTACTGAAAAAATAATTTATCAGGTTAAACTTAAAACATACAAATAAATTGTGTTATTGATTAATTATAAATAAAACATACTTTTGAAAAAGAATCAGCAAAGAATCGGCTAGTTTTGGCCGATGCTGATTCCCAAAAAATGGCTAATTCTAGCCGATGCTGAATGCCTTAGCATCAGCATCAGCTAGAATTTGCCTTTTTTTGGGAATCAGCATCGGCCAAAACTAGCCGATTCGTATTTTCAAAAGTATGTTTTATTTATTATTAATCAATAACACAATTTATTTGTATCGGCACATCCCTAATATATATTATATATATATATGATATATATATATATAATATATATATATATATATATATATATATATATATATAATATATATATATATATATATATAATATATATATATATAGTATATATATATATATATATACCACCGTATATATATATATATATATAATTATATATAATAAAATATAATATATAATTTATATATATATAATTATATTATATATATATATATATGGTAGTACTCATATATATTTTGATAAAATTTAATTTATGTTCGTACATGCTAAGATTTGCCGCAAGCAAAATTTTAGCATAAGTCGAATGAAACAATTATAAAACCTGTCCTGTTTATACTTTGTAATGAGCAATAAAATTATTAAGAATCAGAAGAAAATCTCACTGAAGATACTCTCTCCAGAAGCATCCTTTTTTTTAAAAACTTCAAACACTACTTACAGCAAGGGAGGTAAATTGATGGAAAAGTCCGCGACTCCGAAACTACGATCCCAAGTTTTCCCAAAAGAAGAGTCAGGAAGTGTGGTAAACACGCTGGAAAAGGCTGTGACTACCAATTTGCCTACGAAGAGAGAGTATCTCACAGAAGGGACTTTTGTTACTTTACTTTCATTGAATATCTTTATTACTTATGTTGAATAAAAACATCATTTCAAATATGGATTTCTAAATTACCATTCTCTTATATAGGGTGCTTGCTCACAAAAGAAGCACCAATCTAGCAAGTACGACTCTATATAATTGGTGAACCTGGTGTAAGGGGGATCAATTTTCCCCACAAAACCCATTTTGTAATTAGATGTAATTAGATGATCTTGTAACATTGTAAATGTATTATAAAAACTGATTTACTTTATTCCCTAGTCATCCTTGATCTTTATTTGAAGACTGTTTATATGTAACGTCTGATATTATATTTGTATTTTTTAAAATGGATTTCATCATCGTGTTTTGGAATTATATTTTTTCTTGCCTTAGTTGGAAAATAATTTGATTAATGGTTTACTCAATTTTTTTTTTGAAAAATTTTAATTGGATTTAAAGTTCAAATTTTTAGTTTTTGTATATATAATTAATAGTAAAATATTGTATAGATTATTCTTGTATTGAATATTATTAATTTTGGAAATACATTTATTATCTGTTTGTATGTAATTCTTCATATAAGAGTAATTATGAAAGTATCTCATACATCACTCCGCCTAAATCGTTGCCACTGTGAAAATCATTATGATTGATTAGTAGCGGGGGCATAAGTTTAGTGCGGGGGGATGTAAGGGGGATCAATTTTCCCCACAAAACCCATTTTACATATTGTTGGTTTTGATCATAATGATAACATAACTAAAAAATAACATAACTAAAAAAGGATCTTAGAAATATAAGTTTTTTTTTATTTTAAAAAATGACAAACTATTTCATTATTTCATTTCATTATTTTTTGTTCTTACATGCACACAGATGCATGCCTATACTAATGTTTAGGCATTATGTGTGCATGAAGATATGTCATATTTAAGTTTAAGTTAATGCAGAGTAACCCTATTTGTTTATCTATTGTTTCAGATTAGTAATTGACAGATTATTATATTTGTGATTAATTGAATTTTCTTATATGCACTTTTCTTGGAATATTAGCAGACTTGACTCCTATACTATCTGAGAGTACCATCTTTATTTGAATTTATTTGAAAAATCTTTAAAGGTATGAACAATAATATGTTAGGATGGAACTTTAGATAATCTATTTAAATTAAATTATACAATGATGTTATAACTTATAAGTATTATATAATGTTTAATTATGTTTAATTATTAATTATTGTATGTTCATAGTGGTTTTATGTCCTTTTAGGCGATTTAATCAAATCTACAGTGACACTTGCCAGGGTATGTTCAGTATAATTCTTTAATTCTACGTTATTGATTGTGTCATAAATTATTTTATTAGCTTATCAAAAGATTCTAGATTCATGAATATCTGTATTTATTTTTAGATTCAATTGGAACATAATATTTTCATTATAGTATAGTATAGTTAATTGGTTATTTTATAATATTAGTTAACTGTGGTTTCTCATCCCACAGGTTTTTTTTTTTATGTGGATTTTATGTTTATGGTTTATGTTTTATGTGGATTCTATGTTTATGCTCTAGTTTTCATTGGCATAGCTATAATCTTTCAGTTCTGGACAAACTTTAGTTTTGGGTTTGGTTTTGTTCTTGAACAATCCTATTCCTTGGACTGACTTTTGTCGGAACTGGGGATTTATCCTCTATTGGATTCGGATTCATCAAGTTATAGAAAGATACTAAGATAAGCAGAATCCTTAACTAAATTAACATTCTTTATTTTGGTTTATTTATTTTTGAAGGGTCTTAAATGTATTCGTAGTTAATTATAAGGCAAGGTCATCTCAAATTTTACATTGCTGTACTTATTTGTTTTTTCATCATCTTCATTTCATAATTTCATAGAAAAGATTCTGGAATTTCGAATTCCGAGAATCACTTAATTGATGAACAATTTAATGATTTAATAATAATTTGTAAATAATGTGGGCTTTACTGAGTTTTTTTGTATTTTTGTATATGCATTAATTTGAGTCTATACTTTACTTTAATAAAAGTAAGAAGTATCCTCTTCTCATTATCCGCTGTGTTCATTATTTCATTAATTAATATTCTTTGTTTGTATGTATTTTATGTGGTTCAAGTATTTTTTTCTCTTCGCGTCATTTGTTTTCTTTGTCCAAATATCTTCAAAGAACTTCATAACCATCGACATATTCGCTGCTATCATCTGTTCTATCTTTGTCAATCATTTATGGCTCCTGTTTTCACTAAAAATCTTCTCATCGTCTCGGTCTTTATCTTTCGGACAGTTAGCATGAGACTAAGGTACACGAGCAGTCCCTGTGATAACCCGCGTTGGACGAAACCCTAAGTTCTACATTATCCGGTGGCCACAGAGGGAAAATTAAACAGCTTCGCCTGTTTTCCGAGTTAATTTCTTATATCTCACGGATCTTGCATCAAGACTTCTTCCAACGGAAGGCCATTTGGTCTTGAATTGACGTGTGTGGGTGGTCGGTCAAACTCTTCGGGGGCACGCACTTGTCAGAGATAATCTCCCTCCATGTTTCTGATTAAGTTCCTGCTTGAATAAAAACCACAAAAGAGATTGAACACCGACCCTCCCTTACAACGTGTACAAAAGATAGTCTTCAGCCTTGAGCTATTCTGCACATTCATGGATTGAAACAAACAGTAATGCACAAACCCCACAGAGCAAAATCTTGCAAGTAATCTCAAAATCAAGGTATTTCTTCACTCAATTGGCTTCTGGTTAATATCCAAACAAACGCCCAAAAACAATCGAGAGACAAGAATCAAGAAATGGATTTCTTTCATCATTCAATTTTGGATTATGGGCAGAAACTCATTTTGGATTCCACTACGAACTCAGATTCCTTTTTCGAATTCTAAATGGTTCTGTGACCTCTTCCTATTATTAATTGAAAGAAATTTTCAAATAAAGGACGCTAAATTTCAAGCAACTTCGCCTCTACATATGTTCAAACTTCCTTTACGGTATGATTTCTTTCATCATTTTTAAGTTTGGATTATGGCAGAAATTCATTTTTGGATTTCACTACGAACTCAGATTCCTTTTCGAATTCTAAATGGTTCTGTGACCTCTCCCTTTTAAGTATGAAGAAATTTTTCAAATAAAGGGACCTAAATTTCAAGCAACGCCGTCTCTATATATATATGTCAAGCAATGTTTCTCTCGTAACTACAGCTTTGAAAACTATTTACGTGCGCATTGGTCAAACCATGGATACATAGAAACTCCTTATACTGGACCTTTTCTTGGATTCAAACGGTTGGATCGATGTGGCCTATTTAACTTGTGAATTACTCAATTGTTCAATATCAATATTATGTATAATACATTTTTGTATTTTATGCATTAAATTTGTATGTTTGTTTATACTAACGGATATAACCAAATGATGCTTGTGTTTAAATGCACCTTTTATTTCTGTATATATATTTAACATTATTGTATTTTTATGTTTTCAAATATATATTTGTAATATATGTTTAGATCTTCGGATGTAACCAGTTATGCTCGTATTTGAATATTATTTATATTTCATGTATACTATTTTTGCCTTCAAATGTTTGTATGTCTACTTATGTCTTCGGACATAATTAGATATGTTTTCATTTGAAATTTTTATTGTATGTATTTTACTTATTCTTTTTACCTCATTGAAAGTTTTATATGTTTGTGTGCATTTTCGAAATGCTCACAAATATGTATACATTTGAATGAAGGTTAATTTTTATATCTGGTTATAATTAGTATAACATACTTTCACATCCGTGGTTTAGGCAGGAATAATGTACTACTCCATTTATAACTCTGTAAAATTTAATTTATGTTCATACTTATGCTAAGATTTGCGCAAGCAAAATCTTAGCATAAGTCGAAATGAAACAATATATAAACTCGTCTCCTGTTGAGATACTCATCAGTCAGATAAAATTATAAGCAATCAGCAAGAAAAATCTCACTGAAAGATACGTCTCTCCAGAACTTCCTTTAAACTGTCAAACACTACTTACGCAAGAGGTAAATTGATGGAAAAGTCCGGCGACTCCGAAACTACGATCGCAAGTTTCCCAAAAGAAGAGTCCGGGAAGGTGTGGTAAACGCGCTGGAAAAGGCTGTGATACCAATTCGCCTACGAAGAGAGATATCTCACAGAAGGGACTTTTGTTACTTTACTTTTATTGAATATCTTTATTACTATGTTGAATAAAAAACATCATTTTCAAAATATGGATTTCTAAAATTACCATCCTCTTAGATAGGGTGCTTGCTCACAAAAGAAGCACCAATCTAGCAAGTACGACTCTATATATCATATATATATACTATATAATATTATATATATATATATATAGTATATATCGTATATTATTATAATAATATATATATATAATAATATATATTATTATAATATATATATATTACCATAAGTCGGGGCAATTCGGTCCATGTGGGGCAATTCGGCCAGGGCTGAAAATAGCCTATACGATGGTAAAAATATCTTTTAAGATGTTAAAAATAATATATTTTTATGTCTTAGTATTTATTATATGCACAAAATAATTTAAGGTCCGATTAATTTGTGATTTTTTTTTCTTTTCTGAGCACTATAAAATCGGTAAATTTTAGGCTTATTGCTTAAGAATCCATACAGGTCAAATAATGTGTACTACATTGATTGGTACCAAGATTAAGACTTAAAAATTTCATAAACCTTTATGCAATCGGTTGAGTCACTTCAGGCCATGGATAAATATGTTTATGTATAAAAATTGCTAACATGCGGGCAATTCGGTCCAGCGTTTAAAAAATTTGCGTGGGGCAATTCGGTCAACATTGAAATCTTCGATTAAGATTAAATTTTTTAATACTCTTTTACAAAAAAGATGTCCGAAATATGTTTAAAAATAATTTTTAATACTTTTACAGCAAGATAGGTAAGTAAAGTTTTTCAACTTAGCTAATTAAACTATACAAATTTTTTCAGCAAAGATGGTTCACACTTACGCAAAAGTAACACGGCAGGATACAAAGGAACTCTGATGAGGATGTTTGCCAGACCCTTAAGCAGTGTTTCATTCGTTGCATGGTTCTACGAAAACGTAATTATGCCAAAAACGGCTCGAGTTGTGCATTCAGTTTTGTCAAAGCGTTGCGTTCGTTTTTTGTCAAACAGCGCAAAATCGTTAAAAAAACGCTCACCAAAGGTAAAGAATTTCCCTAATTCTGGTTAATATAAAATAAAGAGATTGCAACCGTTACAGCAATTAATAACCATTACAGTTGCGTTTTTGTCCAGAACAGCGCAAAAATCGTAAAAAAAAAATGCTCACCAAACGTAAAGAAATTTCCTAATTCTGAAGCCTATAGAATAACAAAAAGAATTAAGAAAATTCCTTACGTTTGGTGAGCATTTTTCTTGAATTTTGCGTTGACAAAAACGAACGCAAACATGAGCACATTTTATTAGTTTTCAAACCCCAATTTCTTAAAATAATATGGTAACAAACGAGGGTATGGTTTTAAAAAGAGACCTTAAAACGCTTGTGCCTGGTTCATTTGCAAAACAGCGTTGCTTTCATTTTTGTCAAAACATCGCAAAATTCGTAAAAAAAAAACGCTCACCAAACGTAAGAATTTCCTTAATTCGAAATACAGAAGCACGGGAGATAGCAACTTTACAGAATTAAGGAAATTCCTTACGTTTTTAGGCGAGCCTTTTTTTTAAAGATTTTGCAGTTTGACACAAAAACGACCGCAAACTCGAATATTTATTATGTTTCGAAAGCACAATTTCTTAAAATAATTTTGTAATACCATTATGTTTAAAAATAAAAACTGACTTATCAAAAGTTTATGTAAAATTAAAACAAAAAGTTGAGATTCCTTAGGATGTGAAAATTGAAGTGACCGAATTGCCCCCGCCCCCCAAAATCGTGGGGCAATTCGGTCCATGTTACTTATTGGCTTCTAACATTAATCCTATTATTCATATATACAAATACAATATCATTACTAATTTTACTTCCTAAAGCGATACATAAATTTTCACCTAAAAAAAATTTTCGAAAAAAAAAAATTAAAAAGTAAAGTATTAAATAAACTTTAGCATTTTGAGTACCCCTTATTTTGGACCGAATTGCCCCCGTCTACGTATGAGCTTACTATATATATAATATATATTATATATATATATATATAAGAAATATATATATATTATATATATATATAATATATATGTATAAATATATATATATATATAGATATCAACAATTTTTTCAAATCTCGACCAATTGTTTTTATTTTTTTATTGTTGCTGTTGTTTTTGAGGCACTATAGCTTCAATCTCCCTTGTTTCAGAATGGGGAGGGGGGTATTTGTTGATACATTCTCTCATGTCCAGCAGGACCGGAGAGTGAGGTCATCCCCTTATTCACCAAAGATTGCAACACCTTGGTACCAATGCCCAATGGCACACCCTTTATTCTCCTTTGTTTTCAGTCGCATGTTAGCAGCCTTGGGCAAATAACACTTCTCGATCACTGTACCTTTTATTTTGGTGCATGTGTTGCTTTTTGGTTCTGGCTCTTCTTTACTTGAAGCAGAGCCTAATAACCCTTTTTACCTTTTATTAATTAAGTGCATTTATGTGTTATATAATTGCATGTTAATTAATGGTGATTTATAATCGTGCTAGCTTGTAATTTGAGCCAGCTCCGTAAGTAGGTCAGTGTGTGTGTGAATCATAGAGTGAGCTGCATACAGAGGTAAGCTCTTCATTTTTGGTTTTTACACACAAGATTAATCATTTGTATTTGTGAAGAAACAGGCATTCTCCTACTGTCAATATTAAGGTAG
>JABUQX010097626.1:20000-57748 GCA_015478945.1 Trachelipus rathkii | reverse complement strand
GTTTGCATCCTCTCTTTCATACACACCAGTAACCTTCTGTCAAGTTTGTAACTACCACTACACTTGACTCGGAACATTCGGTTAGCAGTTATCAGAAACAATTTAGCTTCATCCTCCCATAGTTTTTAAGTTTAATAAACGGCAATATTTAAAAGTTTTTGTTTTCCCCCCGATTGACGAATTCAGCTCTGACTTACCTTTTCAAGGAGGGGTCTTCAAGGAGGATCTGAATCACGGGAACGGGAAGTTCAGACAATTGTTGCAGAGCAAACATATTAGAGGATTCAGGTAATAATAATGCGGTAGTCGTTAGGAGAAAGTATGCTAACCGCGAGCCAAAGTGGTGGGGTAGATTAACCGATTAAGATTAATAACCTAACTGACTAACCTCTACACTTTCATAGTAATAGATAGATAGTAGCTTTACTAACAGACTAATATTTCCTATTAGAATTAATCCATTAATCATTAACCTTGTCCCTTCAAGCTTCTGATTTCAGTCGCTGTCTTAGTTTCTGATTGCATTTTCTAAATTTATTGGGTGGTTTGGACTCGCGTCAGTACTAATCCGGGGATTTCTTTTCGCTTGGGTATGCCAAAGTTCCTTAGTTGGGTTCATCTGAGTGCACCCTCACTCTCCCCTACAGCGTTTTGTTAATCATCATTATAAATTGAGTTTCATTAACTATTATTATTATTATTATTATATGTATTATTTTATTATTATTATTATTAAGAACTCAAGGAACAAAAATTTGATCGCTTTAAATAATTCCGGGGTGGCTTGAACTCCCTGCCCCCGTGTCTATAGCCTTGTGTTATATATAAGTATTATATCACGTATAATAATATATTATATTAATATATATATATAATATATATATACTATATAAATATATATATATATATATAATATATATATATATATATTATATATATAGAGAGGAGGAGAGAGAGAGAGAAATTTTTAAAATAACTTTCAATTTTCAGTCATCGTCAAAATTTATTATATTCGTCATCGTAACATTCGATTATTCCCATCACTAGTATTTATGTATGTACGTATGTATATGTATACATGTATTTCTTTTTTTAATATATTATATTATTTAAAAAAAACACCTGGGTACTCAGTGGTAAGTACTAGCCAAACAAAGAAGGGTTCCAAGGTTCGCAACTGTTGGGGAGAAGTGAGTAATTCTCTCCTTTGCGCTTTGCTTCGTTGCTCGACGTTAATCGAGTACACCCCCTCCTAGAGTAGGCTTTGCCTGTGAGCGGTGGTGTTACTTTAATATAATATATATTATATATATATATATAATATAAATATAATATAAATATATAAATAATATATATATATAATATAAATATATTATAGGTAAAGCAGAGAAATCCATATTTTTGAGACCCCCGAAAATTTTCTAAGTCAAAAAACTTTCTAAGTTCAGAAAAATTAATTAAGTAAGTTTTTTAAGAAATTCTTTAAGTGGCAAGCTTGCTGCAAGATTCAGAAGCTGGCCACTCTAAAGAATTTGCTTAAAAAACTTAACTTAACTAATTTTTCGAACGTAGAAAGTTTCGGTTGAACTTACAAATTTTATGCCCAAAATAGTGTTGGTCCCTGCTACAGCTTTACCATATTATATATATGATATATATATTATATATATATATAATATATATAATATATATATATATATATATAATAATATATATATATTATATATATATAATATATATATATAGATATAACCGATATATAGTACTGAAGGTTCTATATTCAGGTACTCACAATTTTAGGTATTATCAACCTTTATATTCACTTCTTTAAAAAAAATCATTTTTATATAAGTTCATGTTATCCTTTAGAGTAAAATTAGTATAATTTATTTGGATTATATATAGGATTAATGTTAAGAAGCTGATAAGAACATGGACGAATGCCCCACGATTTTGGGGCGGCAATTCGGTCCACTTCAATTTCACATTCCTAAGAATCCTCATTAAAGTGTTTATTTGATAACTATTATAAGTCAGTTTTCATTTTTAAACATAATTGTATTACAGAATATTTTATAGAAATTGCGTTCCAATACTGTACTTGTCTGTTGCAGTGCACGTTCGTTATTGGGTTAAAAAACTAATAAAATGTTCGATTTGCGTTCGTTTTTGTCAAACTGCAAAATCTTAAAAAAAATGCTCGCCTAAACGTAAGGAATTTCCTTATTTCTTTAGGTTGCTATTCTTTTTTATCGTATTAGTACAGATTAAGGACATTCTTTACGTGGTGAGCCGTTTTTTTTTACGATTTTTTCGATGTTTTGACAAAAATGAAACGCCAAACGCTGTTTGACAAAAAATGAACCCAAGCTCAAGCGTTTTAGGTTTCTTTTTAAACAAATGGTATCTTTGTAATATTATTTTAAGAAGAAACTGGGTTTGAAACTAATAAAATGTTCGAGTTGCGTTCCGTTTTGTCAAACGCAAAATCGTAAAAAAATGCTCACCAAACGTAAGGAATATTCATAATTCTTTTGTATTCTATATTACACAGTAATTAAGGAAATTCTTACGTTTGGTGAGCGTTTTGTTTTTTATATTTCTGCGCTGTTGAAAAAACTAACTGTAATGTTAATAATTCCTTGTAATTGATAGGAAATTCAATTCTTTTTATTTCTATAATACACAGAATTAAGGAAATTCTTTACGTTTGGTGAGCGTTTTTTAACGATTTTGCGCTGTTTGACAAAAACGAACGGCAAACGCTGTTTGACAAAAATGAATTCAAACTCAACATATTACGTTTCGTAAAAACAAATGCAAGAACGAAAACTGCCTTAAGGGCTCTGGCAACATCATTAGCAGAGCATCCCTTGTATCCCCATGCCGTGGTAAGTTTGTCGGTTAAGGTAAAACCATCTGCTAAAAATTTGTACAGTTAATTAGCCTATGTTGGAAAAACTTACCTACCTATCTTGCTGTAAAAGTGTAAAAATTATTTTAAATATTATATTTAAATTATATTTTAATATAATTTGCTTTTTGTAAAAGAGTATTAAAAACATTAATTTAATGAAGATTTCAATGTGCGCCGAATTGCCCCACGCAAATTTTTAAACCTGAACCGAATTGCTAAATATAATTTTAAATAAAACATTTTATCTCTGCCTGAATGACTCGGGAGGTGGGGTTTGTGGGTTTTGTAACTATTTTTGAAGTATAACTATATTCTTAGTACCAAAATGTGTGTAGTACAATTATTTTGACCTGTATGATTCTTAGCAAAAAGCCTAAAATTTACCCGATTTTATAGTGCTCAAAAAAAAAAAAAAATGACAAAATTAATGGACATAAATAAAGTTCATAAAAATTAATACCTAAGACAAAAAACCATTATTTTACATCGTTAAAGATATATTTTACATCGTAATAGGCTATTTTGAGCAACTGGACCGAATTGCCCCACGTGTGGTCCGAATAGCCCCACTGACTGAATTACCCCCATTTACGGTATATATATTTGATCAGTGATGTGACGATTATGAAAATTTTGACGATGACGATTTATAATAAATTTTTGCCGATGATGCGATGAACGATTAATGGTGAAAAAGTATATTTTCAATTTCTTCTCTCCAAATATATATATATATATATATATATATAATAATATATATACTATATATATAATAATATATATATATAGTATAAATATATAATATATATATATTATATATATATGATATATAGGGCTGTACCGGAACTGAAATTTCAGTTGCCGGCCGGAACGGAATTAGCCGGAATCACAAAAAAATTCCGGCCAGAACCGGAACCGGAATTCTTGTGAAAGCTTTCCTTTACTAATAAAGAAACGTAAAAAAAATATTTTATATAACTTTCATAAAAAATATAATTTTTAAAACGCCACTTCATGAACAGATGGAAAATCATCATTGAAGAGAATATTCTGGAAGTCCAAAAATTTTATAGTAAAAGGGTGAGAGTCTTGTATTTTCTAGAACATGGGAAACCACAAAGAGCAATAGATCCAAGCCGGGAAATAAGTGAGTTTTGAGAGAGTTTCTCTCCCAAAAAGATTTGGCATATCAATGACCCCAAATCACAAGCAGAATAATGAATTTTATCGCAATGAGTAACCAGCCATTCACAGTCACGGAAGAGAAGGGATCATAGAACTTAGGGCCCATCTTCAACCAGAATATTTATTCTAGTAGAAAATATTTTGTTAGAGAAATTTACCAACTTCATACAGGAAAGTTGAATCAGCAGTATTCGAGAAAGTTATCTAAGCTGATTAGTATAATTACTACAGCATTTATAGAGAGCTAGAATAATTCAAACGAACTCATTTATTTTCTTTAACTGCACTCTGGCTTACCAGCGACTTTGAAAAAATGGACTGTGTTACTCCATTGTAAGATTTCCCAGGTTCTCATTCTGGAATTAAAATCACTATGAGTTTGAAATTACGATGAATAATTGAGAAATTCCTCTTAACATAATCCATTTGATCCTTCGAGATGGAGCATATAACATGAAACTTAGAACTGATTTAGCAGGATACACAAGTTTTTCTTGTCTTATTCATAAACTTCAATTTATTAAAGATTGCCTTATTCTCAGAGAACGTGTGCAAATTTATTAAAGTAATTGTAGAATATTTCGACACATTCAACATTCCAGTTTTTTGAGCTTATTAACTAAAGAATGACAAAGAGACTTGGATCCACACCTTGCAAGCCCATCTTGAAAAAATTGAAGATGTTATACAAGTAGAAATGTTGATAACTTTAAATAAAAATTGTAATGTTTTGAAAATTCTAGAAGGTTATTATAGAACAATCAATCATTTAAGCTTTTGACTGCTAATAAATGGCAAATATTTGAAAAATTCTACGAGTTTTGCAACCATTTCTCAGGGTTACGGAAACATAAGGCAAAATCAATTATATCATCAAGTATTTAACATATTTGAGCTCCTCAGCATATCTCTTCAAACTCTGAGGATACAGCAGAAAATTAAAGAGAGCGCAAGAAGGCATTAGAGTTTAGATTATGAATAAAAAGAAGAGAAAGGATCAATAGCATATATCAAAACAAGATATTGTTTTAAATACTGTAGTAGAACCCAAGATACTAACTTTATTTTTAATGAAATAAAGAGAATTGAGTAGAAAATGGATGTTTGAAAGAATATGCAAATAATTGAAGTTAGGAAAGTGATAATAGTAGTAGCAGTACAAAGTAATGGTTCAGGCATCCATTCATTTTCAGAACGAGCATTATCTATACAATAAACTTAGATTTGCCAAGTACCTCAAAATCAGCAGGAGCATTAAGAAAGAAATTACTGCAAAGTACTTAGTTTATAAGTTGAAGAAAGTAAAAGGGGACAGCGAGTCAGTTTGTGTAAAAGGAAAAAAAGAAAAATCGGTGGCTCTTCAAAAGGAAATTCTTAAAGAAATTGAAAATTTTTTTACCAGAAAAATCAAATTCTAAATTTAGGAAAAGAAGAATTGCTTAATTGGTGGAAAGCTGAACAAAGCAAAATTCCGAATATAGGCATTACTAGGCCCAGACATACTCTCCTTTCCAGTTCTTTCTCAGTTATTTCACGAGAAAATATTTAATTCCAAAACAGGGAAATATTGTGAGAAAACGTAAAATATTTGCCCACACTGATGAACAGTTTTTCTTTACTTCACCACTTTCAACAATTTTCAAAAGTGTGTCTGGGTCTCTTGGTTCCGGCCGGAATTTTTCAAAATTCGGCCGGAACCGGAACCCGAAAAAATCAAATTCCGGCCGGAATTCCGGCCGGACCGGAATTCCGGTACACTCTAATATATATATATATATTACTATATATATATACTATATATATATTATTATATATATATATATAATATATATATATATATTATATATAAATAGGGCTTATCTTCAAATCTTTCGGCTGAGCTTCGATATACAATATTTTTGAAAATCACATCGATATATTCGATAATATTTTAATCATCGATATATCGATACATTTAAGCCAAGGAATTAGATTTAATAGCAGAGACAGCATTTTCAAGATTTACGGCAGTGTAATAAGACGTGTTTTTAGTTCTTAAATTTGTGCAAACTTTTAAGATGAATTTGTATGATTTGTTCGAGTTTTGTAATGATGAATGCAGTTTACTCGCATTAAAACAGTATAATAAACTAACTTACAAGTGAAATAGTATTTTATTTTTAGGTTAAATCACAAATACCAAACCGTGGCCGAAGGAAGGAACACCTTTTAGGTTATCTAGCCACTTTTATGTGGGTAAGAAAGTTGGAAGCAAAAGAAAGGTTTTTAGCTTTTTTAGAAGCTATTGCAAGGAATTACCATTAAATTGTGAGTATGAACTATTTTATATATATATATATATATATATATATAAATATGTACACATCTATAAATATATATATATATAATATAATATATAATATTATATATATATATATATATATATATATATAATATATATATATACCAGTATATATATATATATATATATATATATATATATATATATATAATATATATATTATATATAATAATATATATATAATATATATTAATATATATATATATATATATATAATATATATATACTATATAATATTCGCGTGTTGACCAAGTGCCCGCCTCTCTAGGACGGGTGATTCGGTCCACTCTAAATAAGAATAAAAAATTAATAAATTTTTTTATTTTTTTCGTGATTTAATAGCCCACGCCGGGTGTACTACAAAGTTTTATTTATATCATCTTTTAATTATAAAAGTTTTTTAAAAAATTTAGAAATTAGGGTACAAAATGTCCTTCAATTGAATCACTTTGAAATATGTGAGTTTTGAACTTCGTTAAAAATGAAAAATTGTGGATGGATGTTAATTATTTTTTCAGTGGATACACTTGAGTAGGTTAGCTTTAAACTGGCAAAGTAAATTTTGATCCCAAACAGGGATTAGGGGCAAAATCACAGGGCCGAACTTGGCGATTCACCCCGCCATAAAAAATGATGGAGGGTTGATCTCGGACCACATTGTTTGTATTTTACTATTATTATCGACATATTTATACATATAATTAATTTAAATATAATAAAAAGTTACTTATATTAGTGAAAAAGTTTTTAAAAAAATGAATTTTAATAAAAAAAACGAATTCTAAAAAGTGCAAAATTGTTGAGCGGAGAGGGGTGAATCGGACCACCTATTTTTATTCTTATTTATATTTATCATTATTGACATTTTTATGCTTTATTACGAATTTTAATATTATAAATAATTATTAATTAAGTTAAAAATTAAAATATAAAATTGATTTATACATAAAGGAAATTAAACAGATGGTCCGAGTCACCCCTCAATGGTGGTCCGCTTCCCCCCTCCACGGTCAGGCTGACTCAGCGTTATTCAAACTTAATAAACTTATTTTAGAATTACATTATTATTTTTTGTGTGCTTATGACCGACTATAGGGCCTTGATTTACAAAAAAAAAAAATATTCAAAAAGTGATTAGGGGAGAGTCAGGAGACAGACTTATGCCTAAGGTGGTCCAAGTCACTCCGCCCGCGCATATAACAATAACATAACATATTAATATATATTTCTTAAACACTAATAACTATATAACTATTACAACTATTAATCCTATTCACAAATATCATTTATTTGTATGACATATAATTATCACATAAGGTCAGTCATTTTTATTATAATTACTAGATCTTGCTATATATAATAACTTAATATTTTTACAAAAATATCAATAATATAATATAATACTCATCATTACAGCCATAACTAGCGGGACCTATATCCTAACTTTGGTCGAGTCAACCCCTAAAAAATAAGTCTTTAAACACCTGTTTCATGAGGGGCAACGTATGCGCGAATAACGGCTTGGGGAATGCGGAAAGAGTGGGAGTAGTATCAATAACCCGTGAAAGTAGGGTGCTAATGCGTTCGGAGATGACCCCCGCCTATGTAAGGTATATATCCTAACTCTTAAAAAACTTAATAAACTAATAAAACTAAAAACAAGAAGTCTCACAGCTTCAATCATGCTCATATAGTAAATAAATTCAAAAGTAAAAGTACACCTGTTATAAAAGTCAATAGATTGAAAAAATATATAAATAAACTTGCTCAAAAGCTACAAGAATATTTTAAAAATATACTGTCGAAGGAAACCTTTAAATAAATAGAATGTATGGCTTAAAATAAAGTGTATATAATTGAAGATGGAGCCACTATGTACTATAATAATAGTTATCCTAATATAATAATAAACAGAGATCGTGTCGTAAATATGTCGTATGTAGTGATGTAGAGAGCTCTAGTGTGTAGTAATTATACCTCGCTATTCAATATCATTATTCGCCGGTGTTAATTCCTATTAGTAATATTAATGAAATGATAATTGGTCAAATATTCCATTAATTACAGATGGTCGTACTGTTAGGGATTAATCGAAGCTATTAAACGTGATAGTAATAGAGCGTCAATAAAATAAGAACTATAGTATCACAATAGTATTATAACAAGCGGTTTTAATAAAATATGTAATGTAATAGTCACGCTCAAATAGTTCTGTCATATATATATCGTAAAAATTAAAGTTTAATATTTGGCGAAGATCTGATTTTTTTATATCACCTTTAGTTGAATATGTAGTAATTTTCTCTGGCCCTATCTATCTAAGAATAAAAACAGCGAATATCGGAAAATTGTACAATACTGTACACTACTAAATTAACTATTATGTTATTAGCTACTTAAATATTCTTAATCCAATAAGTGGTACTTAACCTAATAATACTGTATTGAGAATGTCCCCTGTACACAAATAAAATGAACATCGAAGAAAGGAAATTATAGTAGTGTCGGCATTGATCCTCGAATGACGTCACACCAAAAGCGAGATACTGCGCATGGGTCGGACACGGAGCGTCAAAAGGCACGCACTGCTATTCCTGAAACAACAGAAACAAGACCATTTCGAAGCTAGCACGAATCCCCTACTATATTCGTGACGATATTATTAGCTTCAGTGAGGTTAGTTGAGGCTTTTTTCCTAAACTAAGGGAAGTTTTACCACGCGAAAGTTGTGAGCTGTACAAAGTATTTTTTCAGAAATAGGATATAGAATTTTATGATTAGATGCCTGTTTGAATTATGCACGTTCTGCTGGTACCCCTCTTATAAATACGTCATTATCTGATTTCCGATGCTGTATTTGGAGCTGAGTAACGATCAAAAAAGGTAAACGTATTTTGTAGAGATTTGTTATTTGGTAAATTACATTATTTTAGCGACTACAGCTATCCGCCATGAATTCGAGTTATGTAATACTCTTATTTATTTGCCTAATTGCTTTGTCAGAAAGTACTTCAGATTTATAGCGACTGTCTGCACTTATATCTCATAGAGAAAAATTGATAGCCGGCCATTTTTGTGGCTGTTTATTGAATTAGCAGTGGCACAATCTCCTCACATTTGTTGACCAACAAAACATTAATTAGTAGTGTCCGTTATGTATACTTTAGCTTGGGGCAAATGATCTTGTCAGGTCTATGGATAACTTACATCTCGAGTATACAATTGAGAATTCTATAATATTATTCGAACTTATCAAAGTTGACTATATAATTATGTTAGTTTATTATTTTTTTAGAAATATAATTAGATTATATATAGGCCATGCTAAAGTTTATCGCCAGTTATAAAACTTTTGTCATTATCGTTCATAGTTTCAATCAGAATATTTTGTGATATCTAATTTTGCAATTCTTGGTATCGATAAATTAATAGAGTATAGTGAAGTACTATTGTGAGTTTCTTAATTTAATAGTTTTGCGTGACTAAAATTATAACAAAAGTATTAAACATAATTTATATGCAGTAAGAGTACCTCTAGACTTTGGAAAAAGAACCATTGTGATAAATATCTAGTCTAATCGAATTCATATAACGTAATTTATTGTATAAGCGTAATTTACTCAAAGTTGGAGTGGTAACTGTGTTTAACTTGTACTTCTTAAAACTAACTTTTAAATTTTATTTGTTTTCTGACTCCTAAGAATATATTATTAATTTTACGAAAAGTGAAAAAAAAACGATACGTATAAATAACTTTTAATCAGCAAGTTTGAACCATATTTAAAACTTGACATAATTATGACATTCCATTTAGAGTTATTAGTTATTTCTGAGACTTGACTTCAGCGTTACACAAATTTATCATAATAATCAGGAATATGCTTTTGACATAATTATATCACTATAAACAAACTAGGCGAGCTGTACGCCGATTTTGTTTTACCGGTTGACGCCATTTTGAATCACTGACTGACGCCATTTTGTATTAAACACTGGTCCATTGAACTGTGAACAGAATAAATAACGAATATTACAGACGACTAGATTTATGAAGACATGTTAATAATTATGTCGAAGACATAAATATGGAAACTATTATACTGGACATGTTAATGATCCATGCCAGCAAATATCAGGAGCGGTGATAAAGGTTTATGGCCATGAAATAAATTAAATTGCCAGATCTGCCTTAAGATTGATCTTTCACGTTCTTGGACTTTGGAATGGTCATTTGTTCTTCACATTTACATTATTAAGTCTTTAGAAGATTGTGGCAGTCTAGCACATCAATCCTTGACTTTTTAGGCAAGTAACGTTAAAAGAGAACAATTGATTTTGAAGTGTCCAAACATTTTCCACCTGGACTTTGTTTTTTTAAGTCATTTAGAGTGCGTCTGACAGCTTCGATAATGTTTAAATTTAAATTAATGACACAATATTTTTCGATGTCTAGGTATTTAGTGATCCACTCTGGACACTAACTTAGTTTTCCATGAAAAAACCTATGGACATTACGTACAGACAATGTGCGGTATCCTTATTTGAAATTGAACGACATCTATTCTATAGGATTTCGTAATAGCTCTGGATTAAGTGGTTTGTGAACGCTTTACATATATGTAGCAATTTATTAATCTTGAAATTTGGTATAACAAACTTTTGTGAACGATCTAGGCGTACTGACGGATTCGCGCACTTAGATGTTCTCTCTACTTTATATTTGCATATCAACTAATTTGATTCTATCGAACTTTGTTTCCCAACAAGTTTATTAATTAGAGATAAATTTATATCGCCCTTTATGATTTCACATAATGATCCTGTAATTTGGCGTCATCTCATCAAATTGAGTGTTTTGTAGCGTATTCTAATGCTAGGAATCTTAAGGAAGGTTATATAAAGCTTTTGTACAAGTCACTTCTCTCCGGAAAACCACATTTACCTTGAACTACTCTAGATATCTGACACTAATCTTAGTCCATTACCTCAACTTGCTCGTTGAAGCGGTTAACATGATATAAGAAATTAGAGCGTGGATATAAAACCATTCAAAGATTGTTTATATCTGCTTTGGGAGTTTTGCTTTGATAGTATACGAATATGTATTTACTGTCTCATACAAAATTTAAGACTCTCGTGTTGTACAGTTATCTCGAGGTTCTATGAGGTCCTTGGGCTGTAATACCGTCGTCACTCTGTTACAAAAATCCCATACAGCTAATCCAAAAGTGACAAATCTTTATCACGAATAATGTTCTTACATAAACGCGATAACTAGATCGTTTTAATACGTGCGACTACAATCGCCATATATTGCTTATTTTAGATAATTTGATATTAGTTGACTCTTATGTACTAACCAGTGTAGAGTGCATCAGAACGAGCATTGCCACAGAGTAGTTTATGATCTATACCAGCGTATTTATCACGGCCGGCTTGGAGTGAGCTGTTATATTAAGTGGTGTGAAATCTATGAGCTAATTCTCTCTCATTGGTGTGAGTGGCAGTATACTTTTGCAGGCTTCCTCGTCCATCTCTTGTGCGTGCCATCTAACTATATCTTAAGGTTATAAGAAAATAACAGATTGCGCTCCTGTTGTGACCAGTTCGTCTGATTATGCTCGGTTTACTTACGGACTTCTGTTTATTGCTCATTTCGGGCGCATCATCAATTTCCTTCTTATTGCTTTTGTGCATTTATTTTTCGTTGTGGATGCACCATTTTGGAAGTAAACACAATCAGATAAATTAATATTTTCTTTACCATGTGTGCCTATGAGTAAAACACGGAATCACGTAGGTGCGTGCGTTTGTGTTGATCTAGGTGCCCTCTACAGATTTAGGTATCTTCTTATTTAGCCCAACTCTTTTCATTTTTTATTTTATTGGGGATGGCCATTCCTGTTTTTGAGCCTTCTGTCCACCTGCATGGTTACCTCTGTGGTGATATCTTGCTGTATGCAGAGCGTGTGTGTTGGGTTCCCACTCCGTTCTCTATCTTCCAAAAGTATTCGGTAATCATTTTCTTGAAAAAAGGTCCATCACTTAAGACTTCACAAGTATATTAATTATTATTATTGGTAGATTAAAACATATACCATTTAGGACTCGCGATTAACCATAGCTGACAAGTTAGGTTGAGGTTACAACAGAAGGATTAGGAATAAATTGATGTCTAGGGTTAGGAACCTCGATAGTAAGTCACACAGTTATGAACGGTTGAATCGAGGACAATTTTAGATGAAAGCCTGCTGCGAGAGAATTCATGGGAATCGAAACACCTATTGATATGTCTCACGCGATTAGACGGTAGAATTAAGAGTCGACATAATATTAACATGATCCGCGACCGCTACAGCACCACACCAAACACCTAACACTATTACAACCCAACACTGCTACCAGCAAACATTAGTACCCCCACCATTAAAATATTCAGTAGAGTCAGGGTTGGAATTGCAACGAACAATATTTCCCTTTCATGTGAGCATGTCGATTATGGTTCTTTATTGTTGCACAATATACGTAAATACATCAAAAGTACCAAGAAACCTGGAGCAGGAGTATGGGGTAGCTATTTAGAGGAGGAGTAATCCAATTTAATTAGAGTCTTGATTGACATAGGTGTTAAGTACTAGGATATTGGTCTAATTAGAATCGTGTCAAGTGAATATAGCAGAAAGTCTAAGACAAAGTGAGGCACGCACCAATAATAAATAAAACAATGTTAGACCACTAGCTACAGCTTATGTGCAATCAGATCCAATTCACCCAATTACGCACATATTTTTCGGTGCAAGAATGCTCCGTGATTGTAAATTTCCATCTAAACTAATAGCCGTTTTTTAAATAGAATTGTATATCTAGGCCCCATCTGGCGTAGTACTGACACGTAAGAAACAGATCGACCACTCGGACATTGACCCATAAACCCCAACTAGATAAATTATTTCCATGCGACTAGCCCACTCGAGAACTTCTGAGCCAAGACATTATATGCCTCACTGTTAACTGGGGATGCTAGTCGATCCTGTTCTCATAAGTACTGTAGTTCAATCGAACCGCTCGTAAAAATTGAAAAAGTTAACAACTTAAAGTCTAATTTCTATCTGGGTTAACAAAGACACTTTTATTGTCCTTGTTCCTGCTCCAATAATAGTATATATATGCCTAAAGCCAATCCTTAACTCATCACTAAGTATAATTTAACAAACTGACTGTTCTCCGAAGCCGCTAAAGTTAGTTTGCCAGCCTTATGCCAAAACCGAATTAATTATTGTTACATTGTTAAGGCAGTCTTTAGCTCAATTTATTTCCAGTTTACCGTCTCCAACACGCATTACCGAAGGCAATAATCTCGAGATATCGTCAATGCCCAAACCGACTCAACAAGCGTGGGGACCAAAATAATAAATTTGTTTGTTTTCAGCTCGACCAATTAAGATCGAATATATATAAATTGACGAGCGACAACGAGCGAAATCTCTACAATCGATATACTCTACGCGAGACCAGAGAGTAATATGTATTAATAATCATGCTGTTTACACACAAATGCAAACATTCATCACAAGGTTTAACTGGAGGATGAGATTGACAGAAATATATTATCTATTATACATCTTACGAAGTTGTTGACCTATAAATTTGTACACAAACTCTTATCGTAAGCTGGTCATGCGATATGAAGGAAAAGGATGGTCCAATCACTAATATAGGGAGAAATTATACATAACTGACTATGTTAATTCTGTATCTGCTTGGTTACAAAAAGAGTAATGCCAAAGCAAATCTAATCAGATTCAACTGTTACTACGTGTCAGCAAACAGTAAATAGTGCCCTCCAAGCAACCAAAATTCATACACATTATCGGTTCAAAGCCCCGGAAGACTAGTGTAAAAACCCCACTGGGCGCGTAATAAAGTAAAGAAGCGAAATTATCAAAACGTTACGTAACGAAAAACAAAATTTCATTAAGTCCTCTTACTTGTCAGTGTTTTTCAGTTCTTATATTAATGTTATCTGTTGTGTATATTTTAATATGTATTTTTGCTGAGACACATATAGAGAGGGGCGAGACAGTCGGGAATAACGTTACTAAGGTATAATCTACACCTTGGAATAAAAGCCAAACAACAGTAATAAGTTGGTGTTAATAAATAAAACCTTCTATGGATCTCTCGCAACTCCGAGCCAAATCGTCGCTGACGATTCACATATACGCGATTTATTGTCTTTGGACGACAAAAAGAGGAATTGTGTATGGGCTTTGATTGACAGCAGAGTCTGTTCCAGAGTGAATGCTGATAAGTGTACATTGGTACGTTAGTGTTATATATCAACTCAGCATAGATTAAAATGATAATTAAATACGAATATTAACCCAGTCATCAAGTAGGCGTTCATAGGCAGCATTGTGATTACCTCACTTCCCTTCTAAGAATCCAAGTTTGCTTCAAGATAATTCGGTTGTGGCTCCTGACAAGTGCTATTGATGTCTATCTTTATTCTATGGGAGGCGTGTTACTTAGTTATGAATGATACCTAGATCACGATTTATACTATCTTTCAGTTTTCTGTCATTGCTCCTTACAAACAAAATCCATGGTGTGAGATCGCGATAAAGAGGAGTACTGGCGCGTTATTATGAACTTGAAGTCTGTTCAAGTCTCTTCCAATGAAGTGCAAATGGATTTTCTCTGACTGATTTGTGGAGATCTTCCTGCCGTCAAAACCCCTCCGAAATCGCTGCTGTTTGGCTTCGTTAAGTAGAACGAATATACCATAGAGCGAAGTGCGGAAACGCACCTCAAAACTATTATTTTCAGGGAATAGGTTATGTCGAATTATTGCTGGTCTACTTCGATTGCATATTTCCCTTCTGAGAAACTTTTTGTTGTCAGGCTATCCTCATATACGAAAAGGTACATCATTGCGAAAGTGTAACTTGGTGTAGTGTTCTCCTCTGTGGGTGACCCTGTGGAAGTTTTTCGATAATGCTAAAGCATTCATAGTTTAACTTACTAACTAAGACAGTTAAAAGAAAATGTGGTTACAAGTGTTCAGCCAAAAAGTGAACGAGGTCAATATGCCGGTGTAAAGCTATATACATTTGTAGTCGTGTGAATGTTGCCCGCATAAATACACGACGAACCTGTGTGCGAGAACCTTAGTAACGCAGTTCTATATGTCCGTAGTCTTTGCACACAACTTTTATTTTGATACTCGCGTGTCGCGTCTTGTAATTAATTGCTTTTAAAAACTAAGTATCGCATGACCACAGTGTTATTTTGTTTATAAAGGTAATTCGTTAGGAAATCAGTACGGATTCTTTTTACTTCAGACACGAGTATATAATCAATTGATTTAGTAACGTATGGGTGGTCTGATTACATCTTGATTGAGCGTGTGCTTTTCTGTAACAATGCGGCTGAAATTTCTTGGCTCCTCTACACACTTTGGTTAAGTAGAACAAACTGGTTATCTAGATCCTGTGTAGTTCGGATCCAAAGAATCCATCACATTTGCCAGCTTGGGTAAGCTATGGAAGTAATGTGCGACTAGCTATGAATAGATCACCTAGAACTGAGGAATCCCATGTAGATTTTATTAATCATCTGAACATTCTAAAAGGCAGTTATTCAATAATAGGTATACCAATATTACCCCTCCACAATTACCATTGTGGTCTGGGTATTTAAGCACGACTAGAATCTGTGATGAGAATTTCTCTTTTCTAAAAGTGATGGCCATTAACTGATTTCGAAATTCCGAAGACCAATTGTCCTGTCTTGGATTTTATCTCTTACGGGAGGTATTTTAAGCAAAGTGACACTTTAAACTATTACGAATAAAGCTTCCATAAGTTAAGGTAATCTGCCTTTCTTCGTTCGGAACAGCAACAGCCATCAACCGCATCTTAGAGTAACATCTATCTCCCACTACACACGAGATAATTAACTATCTTCCTGTTACGATGCATCGTTCGAATGGTAGTATGCGGATCAAGATTCCCCACAGTTGCAAGCGATATTCATAAGGGAAATTCGAACTAAGCGCATGATTTAAGCATTCAATTTAACCGAAGCGATGTATGAGTAGGAAGGTCATTAAGTTTTAATAGAAGTCCCTTTCAGTGCAGGGAGGACCCCTTATTTTGTAACTTTATTGGCCATATCTATATTAACGAATGAATGGTCTACTGAACATAGTGTAATCGTGTTATGCATAGGAAGAATATATATAACATGAGAATACTATTGTAGATGCCGGAATAGGCACACCACGAATTAAATACCCTTTCTAGCACTTTATGTTAGACAACTGTATCTCTTCCCAGATGAAAGATTTTTTGTGACGAATATCTACAACCCCATATAACAATTGAAATATACCTTTATCAAGCAAGATACATAGGAATTGGTTCTTCCTCTCGTAACTGAGAGCTTTTCAATCTACAGTAACCTGTTCTTATGACAAGTGTAAATATCCTGCGTAAGGCTATTATTTCACGATAGATGAAAGGAAGGTCTAAGCACAAGATTTCTGTTATCATTAATCTAAGCTCTTGCTGCCACTTCAGTTATGTATCTCCACAAATCGATCCGTCCGTCACTTAAATTTAATCTAACAAAAAACAATTTAGTTTGCAATCATACCGTACTCTTTACTTTCTATATTTATCTTGTAGTGTCTCCTTAATTCGTCGTCATTAGCTCCGGTAAGACGTTATGCCAAGTTGTATTGAAATGCAACAAGTAAGACTTCTTGTTTGCGTTTATGAGAGCAGCTCAATTGACCAGTCTTGTAATAGAAACTTTTTCGTATCATTTTCTCGATCAGACTATAATTCAAACTCTACTGATCTTAGAACCCTTTCACTCTCACTCTGCGTATCTCCTGATTCACGTCCTGTTTTACAGAGAGTGTCTATCTTTTCCTCTTGCGCTCTCCTCCCGCTCCATCTTCGCCTTGCACCTTTGACCATGCTTTAACCCTTATGAGCAGGCAGATTATATTTATAGCTTGTCAACAGAATCCGAGTCATATATCTCTATCTCGCTTAAACATTATCATTAACCTATGCCCAGCAATGTACACAAAAGGATACCTATTACAACGTGCACCCAATTAGCCCATTTCCAATCCGAGAGATACACAGAACGACATTTCTCAAAAAACTGAACATTTGCTTCTTGGTCTTGCAACTTATCCATAAATCCACAGGCTTAACAGCGCCAACACCCACTCCCTGGACAAAAGAATCAGATTGTCAAGATTGATTCCTCGTGGTTTGTCGTAATTTAGAGTAAACTGATAAGGTCCGTAAGCCTCTTATCATGTTTCCACTTCATCTCGGTAGGGGTGTATAAACACTCTCAAGTCTAAAAAGCGATTGTGATTATGGAACAATTGCCTCCAATCGGTCAATCGCCCAAGTCTTTGATCTATACATTGTTAATTAACCTGCGAAGGGAAAAATAATTACTGAAGAAAGTTCCCACGTGAAAATAATCGCACTCCGATTACTTTAGAATCCAAGTCTTCTGCATTTTAAGAGTTGCCGGAGTGAATACAAGGTCCCCTTCAAAACTAGACACCACTACTGGAAAAAATCCAAGATGAAGATCTCACTCACAGCGCCTCTCTAAGTGTTTATGTAGCTATGGTTTCTCGATAGTTCCCCGAAAGAAAAGTTAAGATTTTTAGGTACAGGAAACTTATGAAAAGGAAGGCCTATTGGACCACGTCGCGAATTATACAAAGGAAATTAGCCACTCTCTTCCTAACAAGGTCAAAAGGTCTATTTCATAATGAATAAATCGCAAGAGGCTGAGAGTGATTAAAGTCTTCCTCTCGGGATCCTGCTGCTCGAGAAGACCACCGTAGACCTCTCATCTAGAGTATGCTATCTTTCGAGTGGTGCAACCAAGCCGCTGAAAGTAAAATCAATCTAAATTAAATTAACAGATTACAGGAGTTGCCCTAGGCTATGTACCGGAGTCCATCAAATTTATCAATTATTCTGCTAGAGTCTGTTATAAAGATTCTGTGGCTATTCCGGAGAACGTCTAGTTCAAATGAAATATCCGGACCCCACTATGTCTTATGATTAGTCATAAGTCCTAAATAAAAAGGCCATTGCAGAATTTAAGTAAATATCAATGCCAAAAAGTTAACGAGAATCAACGCGACATCCCTGACAAAATAAGATGCCTTAAACTTTCTTCCAAGCCTCCCCAAACGAAATATGCTAGCTCCTGCGAACAGCTCAATATATTGATTAGCACCCTAGACTGTAGCTATACTAGCTATAATTTATTGTCCTTGTGCGGCTTCCCATCGAATTACAATGAAAGCTACCACAAGAATTAGACCAGCCTTTGAAATCTAATTATGTGCATGATCCCTCACGACTTATTAGGTGAAACTTATTGGGCTGCCTCCTGAATGTGTGTCTGGGCTGTTTTTAAAATCAAGCTCCAAAAATGTCGTGAGCCCCATTCCTGAGGCGTTCTCATACACATATAATTAATAGCAACGAACTGCTAGTGGAGACGGTATCACCAGAAGTTACGATATGTATCAGGATACGAATCAAAATTAGGTTTGTGTTCATATTGCTTCTTTTATGTACTGGATCGAAACTATATTGACCATCGGGGGTCCACCTAGATTTCGCTTCCTTGATTTAAACATATCAGGTCTCCATTACTGCGCGCGGAGTGAGTGTGATAGCAATAGCGTTTCAATTGTCTTATAGTGGAGCCCGATACATACGCACTCTGAAAAGAATGGCTGCTTACGTGTGAGGGAGTTGAAACGTTAAGCGTCTTTTGAGGTGTCGCCGATTCGTTATTTGGTCAGACCATCAGCCCTTGACTTACCTACATAATATGGCCGGAATTAATTCTCGAATAGCCAGAACTTTAACAGACTTAGCAGAATATGATTTTGAGATCCGGTACATACCAGGCAAATTGAATTTTATTAGTGATTTTCTTTCGCGATGTGGACCCGATGATACCACAGAGGCAGTGGCCCTGGAGCAGGAACAAGACTTAATACCGTTTGGATTTAACATACAACCCATCCCTGGAGGAGGGAATTCATTGTTCCAGGCCATGGCCTTGTACCTTTTCGGGAATAAGGACCAACATAAAACACTTAGAGAGGACGCTGTGAGTGAGATTCAAAAAGATATAACCAAGTATGGGTTGACTGATAGTAAGCAACACCGACAACAATTGAAAAGAATGGGTCATACAGGAACATTGGTATCAGGAGAAATCGTAGAAGCATGTGCCAGAGTGAACAATATATCTGTGTGGGTGTATCATGGAAAAGAGCTTAAGATACAATATAATACTAATTCGACAACCGAATTACCTATCTGTCATTTGAGGTGTGTAGATGGTGTTCACTTTGACTTGTTAGTTCCGGAAGCAAAAGAAGTTCAATCTTTGGATCTTTTCGGTGGAAATGGGATTGTTTATGATCTGATCGACATAGGTAATGATAATAGTTCTCATAAAGAAATTGTTCTGTTCAACCTCGTAGATGGGTCAGAAGGTGAAGAAGAGGAGCGGGCAGGAGACCAAGAAGTAGTTGAAAGGAGTGAATCAGGAGATACGCAGAGTGAGAGTGAAGAGGAAGAACAGAGTGATTTGGATGAAAATGAGCAAAATTTAACCGGAATTGAGCTGCCAAAACGAAAAGAAGACCTTGTGTATGTTTACGATGAAGAGAGATTAAGAATACAGATAAAAGAAAGACAAAAAGATGATCACCAATTGTTGAAAGTAAGTGAGGTGATTTGTGGAGAACAAACTGAAGTGGAAAAAATTAGATTAATGAAACAGAATCTTGTGCTTAGACCTTTCAGTAGATATATACGAGAAATAACCTGTCAAGAAGGTTACTTAATGAAATTAGTAGAAGGAAGACCAATTCCTATGATTGCTTATAAAGATATGTTCCATCTATGTATAGATATTCACAAAAAATACTTTCATATGGGAAGAGATAAATTGCTAAAAAAGGTAGAAAGTATAGCTTGGCATCCAAAGATTTATTATATTTGTAACACGATCACAAGAACTTGTCTAAAATGCCAAGAAAATAAGGGAGTTCCTGCACGAAGGAATAAACCACCAACATGGAAAATAAACGCTAAGAATCCTTTTGATATCGTTGCATTGGATTTGATGGAACTACCATTAACAGCCAAAGGAAATAAATATGTGTTAGTGGGAGTAGATGTCTACTCTAAATGGTTGATGGCTGTGGCTGTTCCGAACAAGAAGGCAAATACCATACTGGAAGCTTTTCGTAATATGTTAGCCACTTTCTTAAAAAATCCGAAGGAAATCCAGACGGACAATGGTTCGGAATTTCGAAATCAGTTAATGGACACATTTTTAGAAAAGAGAAATATTCATCACAGATTGAGTGCGGCTAATACCCCACAAACAAATGGAATTGTGGAGAGGGTAAATAGGACCATATTGAACATGTTAAGAATGTTAGATGATAAAACTACATGGGATTCTTGTTTAGGTGATATCATAAGCACTTACAATCATAGTTACCATCGAGAATTGAACCAAACACCAGCCAGTTTGTTTTTGGAAATGTTAAAAAAGAAAGAATCAGAAGAATTAACTTGGAAGAAAAAGGATCCGAACTACGAACCTTTTAAACTGGAGGAATTAGTCTTAAAGAAAAATAATTACAAGGGACACGCGGTACAAAATAAATTGGCTAAAAAGTACCACGGACCATATAGAATTGTTAAGGTCTATGGAAACGGTGTGTTATATGACATACAACACAAATATAGGAATACACTTTTGTACCGAATACACCAAGTACATCTGAAGAGATTTTATGAGGTACCAAAAGAATTAGAGGAAGAAAATGAAGAGCCAGAAAAGGAAAAGTCTATCTCTGAAAATAGTTTCGAGGGTTTTGATCCCTTGGATTTTCGTTCTATTCCCAGAGATTTCGAAGGTTTTGAGGAGGAAGAAACAGTCAAGAACTCATTTGCACTTAATTGGAAGAGACTTGAAAGATTCAGTATACCTTTTGGATCAGGAATTGAAGAAAAAGAAAAAGAATATAAAGATGCAGGTATACAAGTTGAAGAAATATGGGGACAACGATTATTTGAAACTGGATCTTACGAAGGAAGTACTTTGGAGGAAACTATTAATATGTCTGAGGAAACTATATATTACGACACCGTAAATATGGAATCGTGGATCGTTGAGGAGATCCATAGAGAGTAAACTGATTGTTAAATAATATACTGTAAATACCTTAGTGTAGAAAAAAAAAAAAAAATTTTGTTTTAGTAAGTTTTGAAATGCATTGCCTTATCAATCGGAAAAAGATTGGTTTGACAATGTAGAATAAAAAATATATTTGTTTGCATACTCTGAAAATGGGTAGTTAATAGTGTAAAATCAATTGTGATTGCCTTAACAATCAGAGAAGATTGTTTTGGCAATCGGAAGTAAAATAAATGACACCAGTAACTGGAGACAGTTGATTTGGTGAAAAAGAGATAAAATTGTCCTGATAATCGAAGAGATTGCTGGGACAATGAAAATAAAATAAATTGCCTTGGTGGTTGAGAAACCGATTGCCTTGGCAATTGGGAACTAAAAGTGGAAATAAATGAGCTAAAGACTGCCTTAACAATGTAACATAAATTATTGCTTTGGCAGTCGGATAAAAAGTTAAATAATTGATGAGTTAAGGATTGGCTTAGCAATATAAATACATTATTGCTTTGGCAACCAGAAAAAAGACAATAAAAGTTTTGTTATCATGAGAATAATAATGTTTTATTTTTCAGCATGACTACCAGAAGAAGGACTCGAAAACCAGATGAGTTGTCATCGGAAAAGATCGTGGTTGTTGGAGACAGTCGAGTGCGATCCTTGGCAGAATACCCCAGATGGGCCCCATACAAAGATATAACATTCTATTACAAAAACGGCATTAAGTTAATGGAAATGTTACAACTCACGGAAGCCATTCTTGAACGAAATATGGAATTGGGGGATGATCTGATTCAAATAGTCATCTTAGTGGGGTTGCATTGCGACTTTACTCGATTAAAGAACTTCAGAAACACAAACAAACAGATAATGGTACCTAATTCAGAACTGCCAATGGAAAGATATGTTGTCACCCTAGCCCGACAGTTGATCAGATGGGGAAATCAGTATCCATTTTGCAAGGTAATCTGTACCATACCATTTACACCCGATTTTGACCGATACAACTATAAGAGACTTAGAGGAAGTTTAAATAGAGAACAGCTTGAACAGCAATATACCAACAGAATGAGTCGACGCTATTTACGAGACTTTGTAGACCTAATCAACGACTTTTATGTTCAATGGAAGGAATATATACGTCCTAAACCGCTTGCATTGGCACGGATGGGGCAGTATACATGGAGAGAGACCAAATCTAGGAGACAAGGTGTAAGAAGGAGAGTAGATCCCCGAGAAAATATGGAACCCTACCCCGGCCAAACCACTGATGGACTTCACATGCGAGAGAAAGCTGTCAAACATTTCTGGAGATTGTGCAAAGAAGGCGTTAGACATTTCAAAAAATTTACTAAACGAGGATATGAATGGGAAGACAACCACCATGAAATGGGTTTGTGGACAATAAACTTAGACCCAGTGGAACCACGAATTCACAATGATGACTCTCGAACATGGGTGGAGATCAGAAGTGGATGGCTGGAGGGGGATTTCTTGGAGGAAAGTACACAATTGGACAAATTAAAGATACATTATGTGAAGATCATAAAAGGGCGTACTACTGAAATTTTGAAAGAGGACATATGGTATGATGAAATTAAAATAGAACCAACTAATGAGGTAATTAATGAAGATGAATCATAAGAGAGAACAATCATAAGACCACACGACGTGATCTTTCGGAATGGAGGTATTGTAGGGCCTAACCTAAAACTAATAAATCCTACATACCAGGTAAGCCATCCTTGTTCATATTTGTAAAAAAGTTATAATGTAAAAATAAATATATAAAAACCTTATATATATATATGTAGGAAAACTTAAAGAATGTTGGCTGAAAAATGTATATATATATATATATATATATATATATATATATATATAAATGTGTGTAAAATTATGTATGTGTGTAGGTATGAGTATATGTGTGTATGTGTTATGTGTATGTTTATAGTTATTAATGAAAATAATTAGTGGTCAAGAAATATTAGTGGTCTTAGAAAGAAAAGTTAACTTGTAAATAGTAATAAGAGAAGTATAAATAGTTTTAAGAAGTTTTAAAATATGTAATTGTAAATAGTAAAGCATTGAAATAGTTCGTAATAAAAGAATAAATAAAGTAATATTTGAAGAATTGGAAATAGAAAGAAATAATGTAATAAGTATAGTAATCAGATTCTATTAGATGAATACTAGATAGTAAAATATTGTAAAAAACTATATTGTTTTGCTCTTAAATTGCTTTAATGATATGTATAATAATATTATTGAAATGTCCCTTACAGAAATAAAAGAACATCGAAAGGAAATTTTTAGAGTGGCAACACTCGTGACGTCACAAAAGCGAATTAAGATGGCGGACACGGAGCGCAAATCACGCACTTGCTATTCTGAACCGAAACCCTTCGGACGTGCCTCCTATATATTCGTGATATTTTGATAGTTGTTAGTTTTCAAATTAGGGAAGTTTTAACGATTGTACTTGAAAATATTTTAACTATTGGATAGCTTTTGATTAGACTTTGATATTTTTGTATATATATACTGATACCGACGTATTTGGACTGTAAATAAAAAAGGTAATATTTTGTAAATTGTATATTGGTAAATTAATTATTTAGATATTAGCATTGGCCATTTTCGTGTTTATGGAAATTTAATATTGGCTATCTTTGTCAATTATTCAGATGTTAGCGCTGGCCATTTTTCTCAATTAGGAAAACTTGATAGCGGCCATTTTGTTGGCTGTTTATTGGAATTTAGCAGTGGCCATCTTCACATTTTTGAACATCAACATTAATTATAGTTCCGTTGTTAAACTTAGCTTTGGCAATTATTTCATCTATGAAACTACATCTGAGATCGATTTGATTATTTATTGGAATTTAAAGTGCATAAATTGTGAGGTTATTATTTTAGAATTATATATATATGGCCATGTAAGTTAGCATATACTTTTGTATATTGTTCAAGTTATTCGAATTTTGTGATCATTTTGAATTTTGGTTACGAAAGTTAGGATATAGTGAGTTACTAATTTGGAGTTTTTTTTTTAATTGATATTTTTGAAAAATAAAGTTATATAGCAAGACTTGAATTAAATAAAGAACCCTTTGTGATAATTATAGTCAACAATAAAAGAATTTGAAGGATTATAGTTGGAGTTGTTGTGTTTTAAGAAAATATTTTAATTGTTTTGTTTCGTTGAAAATTAAAGAAAAGAAAAAACTATTTATTTTACTGAGTTGAACCTTGATCATTGAAACATATTATTTTATAGGTTATTAGTTATTTTGATAGACTTCAGGTAAATAATATATATATTAAATCAGTTGTTGACATTTGGAAACTTGCCGGTTGACGCCATTTTGGTTTTACCGGTTGACGCCATTTTGAAGTCACTGACCGACGCCATTTTGTATTAACTGGCCATTGACTGGGACAGTTAATAATAACGATATATTACAACGAATTTGAAGACAGTTATAATTATTCGAGACATTGACTATTAAGTGACAGTTAATGAAATAAATTAGACGTATATTTATATGAACATAAACTTAATTGAGACTCTGATTTAATCGTCTTACGTTCTAGGACTTTATAATTTAACTTTGAAAATCGTTTAGAGTGACTTTATACTTTGAGAACCCACATTGATTGGGACTTTGACATTTTAGATAAACTTTCTACTTAACTGATTTGAATTGATTTTGGACTTCGATAATTTTTGGAATTAACTTACAGTTTACACAGTTTAGATTTATTTGGACTTACATTTTAATAATTTGAATTTTTTGGAATTGTGTTTGAATTAACTTAGACTTTTGATATTTTAGAATCGACTTACAATTGATAGGTGGAATTACTTTGAACTTTTGACATTTTTGAAATTAAATTGACGTTTTGATAGATCGAGTTGGTTTTCAATTTACATAAATTAAATCGACTTTGAGATTGGATAATACACATTGGCTTGGGATTAATTGATGCAAGTTGACTTACATTGAGAACAATTTGATTTTGGAAGCCAAACATTTTCCTAACCTGGACTTTTGGTTTTTTGTTTAAGCATTTGAGTGCTCTGACAGTCGAATATTTTAAATTAAATTAAGACACATACTTTTGATGTCTAGGGTATTGTGACATTGGAATAACTTAGTTTTGATAAACCTTGGAATAAAACATCTTGACTTATTTTGAAAACGAAATTCAGGTTTATACTTGGATGTTTGAGTTTATTTTAGCAATTTAATAATTTGAAGTGGATACAACTTTGAGCTAGGCTGTTGAGATTGGCCTTTGAGGTCTTGATTATAATTGTTCAACTTTGAGGTATGACTTTGTACCAACAGTTTATAATTTGGAATTTGGTATAATCAATATATTTTGGATTAAGATAGGAATCTGAGGTTTATTAAGCTTTTACAAGTGACATTTCGAAAACACATTATTGAACTAATACTGAACTAACTTAAGTAATTGATACTTTGCTTAAGCGGTAAATGAATAGAAAAACTTTTATGAAACCATTTCAAATTTTAATTTGTTGAGTTTGGTTTTGATTGTATACGAATAGTTTATTTATAAATTTAAGATTTGTTGAAGTTCTCGAGGTTCAACCTTGGGGTAAACGTTTCTGAAAATACTAACTACAGAAGCTACTTTACTCGAACTAGTTACTAAAGGATAAAGAGTTAATACGCATCATTGTTTTATTTAATAATTTGATAGTAGGTTTAAGAAATTAGACACAACGCATTGATCAGATTAGTTTATTATACCACTATACACAATTGGAGTGACTGTTTATTTGATTTTAAATTAGGCAATTTTCATTGGGTAGTGCAGATATTTGAGGCCGCTTTCTGTGCACTACTACAACGCCCCCCAATTAGCCCGATTAAAGTGCCAGAAAGTACGTTTGGGGCATGGTGGAGCTGCTGGAGAAAAAGTTTTAAAATTAAGAGCTACAAGATTGTGGTCAGAGTTACCGATAGGAGGGAAAATGGTGTATTTATATCGAGAAGGAGTAGTGCGCTGTGAAAATAAAGGTCAAGTGGGTTCAAGAATTGGTTAGGACGATCTGGGTTGTGTTAGGTTCCGTAATTAACTGTTCCAGATCGGTGAGAATACTGAATGTTTTTGGCCTCCCCCCTCCTGCTCAGTATGAGAGGAGCCCAACCACTCATGTGATGTTACGTGAAAGCACCAAATAGATGATCTCAGGGGGCATTGGATGGGGAAGATAGTAACAGTCATGAGAAAAGTAGTAAATATTCAAAAAGGAGGTGAAAATCTGTTCCGTTAGGGGAGCAGTAGCAGAAACACAAGATAATGAGTAGTAGGAAGAAAGATTTTAAGCCACAGAACACGAAATTAGGAAGTTCAAGATTTCTCAAACGTGTTACAGGGAGTGTAATGTTATATAGCACAGACTCCACCAATTTAGTCTGAAAATTGTAGAAAAGGTTATAGTTGGAGATATTAAGTTTATTTGAAAAAAGAAATCCTGGCTAGCTGGTCTCAGACAGAAGTAAAATGTAGGTATAGAGGTTAGAGAGGTGATATGCCACAGATTCATGATTAGTTTTCAGGCCACGAACGTTGGCGAAGTCAATAGAAAGCCCGCCTTCGCCCACCCCTACATCTTCTCTGTTCAGTCATTCAATCAGACAGCCTCACAAACAAACACACACAACGGAACCATACACAGCCCAGCCCAAAAAACCCCACAGAATTGGTTTTTTATTAAAATAAAACCAGCGCCCACACAACAACACACACAGATCACGTACAAAAAAAAGATAAGATAAAGCAAAGGAAAAAAAAAAACGCACTGAACCTTAAAATAAAAATTATTGGGAGTTTTGACTATAAAAATAGAGACAAAACCAACTAAATCAGTAATCCCATAAATATGTAAAATAAATAAAACCTTAAACGTTAAAAGTCACATACACACACTCGCACAGCTTCACTAACTTACGTACTTAAATTTAACAAATTTAACCCCCCCCAAAAAACCGGATACCAATAATCCTAATTAAAACTTTAAAAAAGGCTAAAAGCTGCATTAATGAATAAATTAAATACGAAAAAACTTAAAAAGTTAAAAAGGTAAAACACTAAAACTTATCTTAAAATTTCGGCTTGTTCGAGAGATTAGGCTATGTTTTCATCTAAGTTTTCTTAAAAAGCGCTTATTCGAGTATTTATAAATAATTAAAACCTCTAACTAATATGACATTAAAATACTAAATCACTTAAAGCAAAATTAAAACAGCTCTCTAATAGAAAAAATTAAAAACAAAGCACAAACACACAGCAGAGCAATCACGAGCACAACCTTCCACTGTAAAATATATGATCTATTTTTTATGTCTATAGATATAATATATTATATATATAATATATATATATATTAATATAGAAATATATTATATATATAGTATATAATATTATATAATATATATTATATATATAAGTAAAAAAAGTGCATCTTGCCGACTATACAAGCCCTGAAAATTTGATGTTTGGATCGGACAAGCATAAAAAAAATATCCCAATATTTAACTTTTTCAAAAATTTGAATTTTTGGAAAAGTGAAAAATTGATATATATTTTTTTCTACTTATCCAATCAACATCAAATTTGCTCAGGGCTTGTATAGTCTGGCGAGGATGCATCTTTTTTTACTTAGATAATTTTTTTGAATACTCAAAATAAAAATTTTACCAGTTGAAACAACTTATTTTGTACATTTGTTCAAGAACAAGTACAGAACTCTTACATATTACAAATAAATGTATTTAAGTAAAAAAATGTGCCTCTCCCCCGATTACATATGCCCTGAAACTTTCATCACTTCGCCAGAACAGGAAAAAAAATTATCACAATTTTTCATTTCAAAATCCATAAAAAGTGGGTTTGGAAATTGGACAACGCTGAGCACAAAACTCAAAAAATTGAAAAATCTTCTTTGACTATTGCTTAGGTAATGACTGATCGATTCAATTTCAAGTTTGAAGTTCAATTTCGAAAAAATTCTTGGAAGTTGATCCGAAAAAATGTCAAAAACATGGTTTTTGAAAATTTTTAAATTTCTGAAAGAATGACTACAGTTACAGGAAAAACACCCAAAACAACGTTTTAAAGGCAAACAAGCTACAGTGTTGGTGTTTATATGGTCAAAATCGGCTAAAATTCCGAATTTTATGTCATTTTTAGGGGGGGTTGAAAATGGGGCTCAGCCCTAAGTAATAGTTGCACCTCCAATGAAGAAAATTTGTGGGTTTTATAACATAACAGAGAACAGGCCGAAAACTTTGAAAAAACAATAATTAAGGTATTAGAATAACAAAAAACATTAAATTAGAAAAATACAGAGGTCAAGGCTATGATGGAGGTAGGCAAATATGCGGGAGGAAATATTCAAGACTTAGCTCGTATATAGAAAAAATTGTTCAAATGCACGAATACATTCGTAATTTAAATTTAATTCTTAATGATTCTGTAAAGGATATAATGGCTCTTCAAAAATTTTATGACAAACAGGAAAAAGTATATGTGTATTTCAGTTCTAGTACAGCTCGGTGATACGTGTATTTAACAGCTGTTCAACAAATAACGAATGCATCACAGAAACACTTAAAAATTGTGCCCAATAGTATGGTCAACAAGTATGTTCCTTACTAAGCAATATAAAACAATTTCAAAAGTATTTCGCAGTTCTTATCTCAAGTGATATTTATGAGTATGAAGTCAGGTGAAAGAAACGAAGTCCTTGGTTTCAGGAAGCAGTTAGAAAATTTTGAGTTTATTCTCTGTCTTGTGTTTCAAAGTAAATTATTGGAAAGCATCAATGTTGTCTCAAAAATATTGCAAAGTCCAAATACAGATCTTCAGAAAGCAACTTATCTATTGGGACAAGCAAAATCAAACTTATGTGAGCTAAGACACCACAAATTTGAAGATGTAGTGAGAGAAACTACGGAGTTAGCACATCATTGGAACATTGAAGTGAAATTACTTCCAGACGTCAAATACAGATTAAAAAGTTTTTTGATGAGCTTTTATCTTATGAATAAATTGAAGCCTTTAGAATAAGAGTTTTCAATAAATCTCTTGATATATTAAATGAACAGATAACTGCTCGTTTCATTAGCATGAAGAATGTTAATGAGTTATTTTCACTTCTTGCTCCTGCAGGAATAGCAGAGCTACGAAATGAAAAGTTGCAAGAAAAGGCTACAAAACTGGTAGAAAAATAAGATTTAGATTTATCTTTCGGTTTGTGAACAATTAATCACCTTCAAAGCATTAATGACTATAGAAGTGAAAATGAAAAATATGGTAGCTATTAAAGATTTAGCAAACTTTTTATTCGTAGAAAACAGCTGATTAGCAAGTAGCTTACCAGACTTGTGTACAGCAGTTCAGTTGTATTTGACATTACCAGTAACATCTGCAACAGCTGAAAGGTCGTTTTCAAAGCTCAAGTTAATTAAAACTTTTTTAAGGAACAATATGACACAAACAAGGCTAAGTGCATTGGCTTTATTAAGCATTGAAAATGAAACATGTCGTACTCTTGATCTGAAAGAAGTGGTTAATAAATTCATGGCAATGAGCCAAAGACGTTTTGGTAAACTATAAAGCATTCATCCTTTCGAATATTTTGACAAGCCGAGAACAGATAGATATTCAGATATTCACGAATTTTGGTAAGTTAACATTCTTATTCTATAATTTCTTGTATATATATATATATATATATATATATATATTATATATATATTATATAATATATATATATATATATATATATATATATATATATATATATATATAATATATATATAATATTTAATATATATATATATATATATATATATATATATATATATATATATATATATCAATTATATACTTATTTTTTGGAGGAGGCGTAGGGGAAATTAGATATTTTAAATAAAATCAGTAATTAATACATTTGGAAGCAGAATGTAAAAAGATATTTTTGAGAATTTGATTAAATTTTTGTACAAAAAAGTAAAAAGTCTTTAATACATGTTTTTTCCCTTTTAAAGAACATTTATTATTATTGTTAGTATTATTGTTTAATAAAAATTGTCATTATTTTTTTATGCAAATATTTAATTCTCCAATAAAAAAAGAGTACTATTGTGGATAAATAGCACTTATATATATATATATATATATATATAAATTATATATATATATATATTATATATATATATATATATAATATATATATTATATAATATATATATATAATATATATATATTATATATCAATTATATACTATTTTTTGGAGAGGCTTAGGGGAAATTAGATATTAAAAAAATAGTAAATACCTTTGGAAGCAGAAAGTAAAAGATAATTTTTGAGAATTTGATTTAAATTTTTTTACAAAAAAGTGAAAAGTCTTTAATACATGTTTTTTCCCTTTTAAAGAACATTATACTCATTTTTACATAGTTTCCAAAAATGTCATTACTTTTTTGTGCAAATATCTAATTCTCCAATAAAAAGGAGTACTAATCTGATAAATAGCATATAAGCCATATATATATAATATTATAATATATAATATATATATATATATATATATATATATATAATATATATTATATAGTCCAAGGGGGGCCCATTTCACTTTGGCGGAGGCCCTATGGACTTCTTTAGTTACGCCACTGTTGTCTGAGTTTAAATATTTAGGGTTATGTGTTGATGAGAAGGGAACGGATGATGCAGGATGTAGTAGGAAAGTTGTGAAAGGCAGGAAGGTTGCTGGTGCAATTTAATCGTTGGTGGATGTAAAGGACTAAATCTTGAGTGTGCAAGGGTTCTGCATGAGGGTATGTTGTTTTACCTGTGTTATGTATATGAGTGTGAGACTATGGTCTGGAATTAAGAAGTATAGATCTAAAGTTCAATGTGTTCAGAGGACAATCTTAGGGGCATGCCAGGTGTGAGAAGAATTGATAAAATGAGGAATGAACATGGTAAATGAAAGTATGTTGAGATGGTTTGGTCATGTGGAAAGATGAATGTTCGGTTTAAGTGGATGTATAATGGCGAGTGTGTTGGGAACCGACCGGCTGGGAGACCGAAGAGAAAGTGGATTGAGTCGGTGAATGAATGTCTGAAGGAGAGAAATTTGAGTTTGGCAGAGGCGAGAATAAAGGTGCATAATAGGAGTGAATGGCGGGGTTTTGTATGGGGGCATGGTTGTGGATCACCTTCGCCAAGGATGAAACCCTTACATATGACGATACCATAGTAGGTCCGTCGCGGTCCCATGAAGCTCTAGGGTGGATTTTCTGTCTGTGACGAGTTCTCACTAATTAATGGTACAGAGGGGTGGTAAGGCTGGGCTTTCCTTTCTACTTTTGTCCTATTCCTCTACTGCTTTTCTTTTCCGATGCATGACACGCACCTTACCACCAGTCTTGAGGAGTAGGAGAAAAGAAGAGGTAAATGAACAGTTTAGAATGAATGCGGACTTACAAGGGAATAGGAAGCGCGAAAGGTTAAGAATGAGAATAAGGGACTGCTTAGATAATAAATAGGATGGGCTTTTTGTAACTGATGAATGGATGTGAGGGGAGTTTGGAAAGAACACTTCGAAAATCTGTATAATATTAGCAGTAATGGAGAGGTGATAGTGAATATGTGTGGGTTTGATGGTGCAAGAAGGAATAGGTATTTTAGGGATGAGGTCATTATCAAGGAGGTAATGAGTAGAGTGAGAAAGTTGAAGAATGGTAAATCTGCAGATATAGATGAAATTACTGGTGAAGTGAAAAAGAACGGAGACGAGTTGGTGATTGATTGGATTTGGAAGTTGTGTAATAAAGCGTTTATTGAGGGTATAGTTCCAAGGGATTGGAGGAGAGCAGTAATAGTACCCTTATATATGGGTAAGGGTATAAGGGGAACTGTAGGAATTATAGGGGATTAGTTTATGAATGTTGTAGGGAAGATATATGCTGGTATTTTGGTCGAGTGTATCGAGTGACTGAAGGACTGATTGGTAAAGAACAAAGTGCGCTTAGGAGTGGTAAAGGATGTGTGGATTAAATCTTTACATTGAAACAAATGATTGAGAAAATGAGGGAGAATAAATTGTATTTAGGTTTTAGGATTTGCAGCAGGCGATGATAGAGATTAATTGGAAGTTTCTATGGCAGTGTTAGTGATTATATGGTGTGTGGTTGGTAGGCTTCTGAATTAATCCAAAAGTATGTTAAGACATAGTAAGCGTGTGTTAAGGAATAATTGGTTGTCAAAGTGATTGGTTTAATATTAATAGCGGAGTGAGGCAGGGATGTGTTATGTCTCCTTGGTTATTCAATTTATATATGGCTTGGATTATGAAAGAATTAGAGGATGGGAGGTGGCAGGAAATTGTGGAGAATGGAGGTTGAGTGAGGGTGCTCTACCTATTATATGCGATGATTTGGTTTGGTGTGGTGAATCTGAAGGAGTTTGAGAGATGGTAGAGAGATGAAGGGTTGTAAAAGGAGGGCGTTTAAAGTTTAAGAGTAAGGTTATGGGTGGGAGTGAGGACAGTCCTCGTGTGAAGTTATGTTAGATGGTTGAGCCAACTCCAACAAGTGTCTGAGTTTAAAATATTTAGGATTTATGTTGGATGAAAATGGAACGGAAGGTCGCAGAGTGTAGTAGGAAAGTTGTGAATGGCCAGCGAAGGTGGCTTGCCAATTAAATTGGGATGGAGTTAAAGGACTAAGTTGTATGATGCGCTAGGTCTTACATGAGGGTATGTTGTACCTGTGTTAATGCATAGTAGCGAGACATGGTCTGGAATATGAGGTTATGGATCTTAAGGTTCAATGAGTTCAGATGGACAATCTTAGTTAGGGGCGTGTTAGTTTGAAAAAGGAATTGATTAAATGAGGACATGAACTATTTTAGAGATTGCTGTTGATGGCAATATATTCAAACGAAAATTAATTGAAAGTATGTTGAGATGGTTCATTGGTTCATGTGGAAAGGATGAATGAAGTCGGTTGGTTAAGGGAAATGATATAGTGGTGAGTGTGGGGAATCGAGCCGGTTGGAGACGAAGAAAAAAAGTGGATGGGTCAGTAAAGGAATGTCTGGATGGAGAGAAATTATGAGTTTAGCAGAGGCGGGCGTTTGTGAGGGGGTATGGTTGCGGCCCCACTTGGGCCAAGGGAATCGAATCTTCAACACTTGCACGACTCATCGCCATAGTAGGGTCAGTCGCGGTCCCGATTGAAGCTTCATAGGGTGGATTTTCTGACTGGGACTAGTTTCTCACTAATAGGCTTGTACTTAAAGGTATAAAGAGGGCGGTATGGCTGGGCTTTCATTTCGGACTTCTGTTGTTCATATTCTTCTGTACTTTTTCTGTTTCCGGTGCTTTGCACGCACCTTAAACCCCAGTACGTGGGGAAAAAAGGTTGCTAATGACCGATGATGATAATATATATATATAAATATATATATATAAAATTATTTATAATTATTATATCATATACTATATGTATACTATATAATATATAATATATACATTATATATAGTATATATATATATATATATTATATACTATATATATATATAAATCTTCTTCTTATCTACCATTTTTTCCCCCAAAAGATAGGAGGTAAGGTGCAGTTACATGCATTCTCTTAAAATAAACGCAGAGGGAATATGACTAGGCGTTGGAAAGGAAAAACAACGCTCGTTTCCGAAAAAAAAAAACGGTTTTTTTAAAAACACAGCTGAAAAAAAACAAGTAAAATTTGTTTTTTTCAATAAGTTGTGGAAATTACATGTTTGACAATTTATGTTATAATTTTAGCAATATGCTCTAATTGGAACATTTTTGGTTCCAATTTCAACAAGGTGAAGCCCTTGAGTTTGTGTTCAAAATTTCATGGTTTCCATATTATTTTATTATTCTGAATTTTGTATTCATGAATATTTTGTTGTTGGCTCATTAATGTGTTCTACTCTGTTTAGTTTTCAGGTAACATTTTATCATAATATTTAATCAGATTTAGAAAATGCTACAAGTCAGAAGTCAGCTCGTGACTGTACTTTCTTAAGGAAATAAAACACCGGTAGCAAGGCGCAGCCTAGCAATGAAATATAACTTTATGTGTAGACGTCGAAACTAGTATTTATTGCTCATAATCCCTAGAACTAGGGAAATTCTGAACTTGCACTGAGGAGAGATCATCTAGGCCTATGGCAGCTAAGGCTAGAGTTCCGTACTTCCCTGCTCTTCAAAACTTTACTCTCAGAGTAGTCATGAGAATGGAGAAAAGCGTATCATTTTCCAAATTAAATGTCAACGAACGCAGAGCAACCGCATTGATAATGAGCACGTCAGTAGACACAGCACAGTTGTCAGTACTCAGTAGTGACTTGGGTCTGGGGAGTGGGACTAGTGATTAGTGAACAAGTTGATATTCCAAAGCCAAATATTTAATTTAGTCATTCACTCATCCTCCTTCATTTACAATTTTGGTATAATTTTAATTTCAATATTTTTATAATTTCATTTGCAAGTCACTTTTGAGTTTTGTCATTCAGACTCATTCTATATAAATATAATACACATTAATATTTAAAAGTAAATTATAAATATGATTATATGATACAAATGTAAAATACATAGAAAGTAGAAGCCTACAAACAGCAGTCTGCAGGCTACAACCTACTGTAAATTGTAACGAAAACAATTGATAAAATATAAGAAGAAAGGTAGTTCTGCTATTTTATAAATCATAATGGAATATTTGCTCTTAATTTAAAGTTTCCTTATATTTGAAAAAAGAAAATATTAAAGTGAAATATCATTAGCCTCTTCATATTTTAAAAAATACATTTAATGAAAAAAACGAAAAAAACTGAAAAAACGAAAAAAACCATGAAAAAAACACGATTTGAAAAAAACGTTTTTTTTCCCAACTTTAAATATGACAAAAGTCGAAAAGAAAGCCCAGCCTTACCGCCCCATCTGTACCATTAATTAGTAAGAACTCGTCGCAATCAGAAAATCCACCCGAGAGCTCAAGGGACCGGACGGATCCTCACTATGGTAAATCGTCAAGTGTAGGGTTCATCCCCTGGCCCAGGTGGGCCACAACCATACCAGCTTACAACACCCCGCCATTCTCTCCTATCATGCAAACCCTTTTTTTTTTTTTCCTTTTCCTCTCCTCTGCCAACTCTCATTTCTCCTGCAAACATTCCTTTACTGACTCAAATCCACTTTTTCTTCGGTCCACCAGTCGGTTCCCAACACTCTCGCCACTATACATCCGCTTAACCAACCGACACTTCTCCTTTCCACATGACCAAAACATTTCAACATACTTTCATTTATTCTCTCGTTTACCCCTTTCTTCACATCACACAACTCTCTATCACGTTCATTCCTCATTTTATCAATTCTTCTTACACCTAGCACGCCCCTAAGATTGTCCATCTGAACACATTGAACTTTAGATCTATACTTCTATTCCAGACCATAGTCTACTACCATAACAATAACACAGGTAACAACATACCCTTCATGCAAGACCCTAGCGCACTCAAGACTTAGTTTTACATTCACCAACGATATAATTGCACCAAGCCACCTTCCTGCCATTCACAACTTTCCTACTACACTCTGCCATCATCCGTTCCCTTCTCATTTCCCAACACATACCCTAAATATTTAAACTCAGACACTTGTTCCAGCTGCTCACCATCTGACATAACTTCACACTGAGGGCTATCCTCACTCCCAACCATAACCTTACTCTTATCTACGTTTACTTTCAAACCCCTCCTTTTACACACCCTACCAAATCTCTCTACCAATCCTCTCAAACTCTCTTCAGATTCGCCACAAAGAACAAAATCATTCGCATAATGTAGGGAAGCTTCCCCCTCATCTCGTATTCTCCATCATTCTAACACCATTTCATGCCACCCTACCTCTAATTATTTCATAACCCAATTCATATATAAAATTGATAACCAAGGAGACATAACACAACCCTGTTTCACTCCGCTATTAATTACTAAACCAATCACCTTTTGGACACCATTTATTCTTACACATTTACATTTATTCTTACACACTTTCAGAAGCCTAACACCTGCCATAGAGCTTCCCTATTAACCCTATCATACGCCTGTTGCAAATCCACATATTATATATAATAATATATATATAATATAAGTATATATATATATATATATATATATATATATTATATATATATATATATATATATATATATATATATATATATATATTTATATATATACGGTACCTATATAATATAGATATATAATATATTATTAATTATAGATATATATTATATATATATATATATATATATATATATAGTATATATACGTCTTTTATAAATCTACTATATATATATAATCAATATATATATATATATATATATATATATATTTGAGGTTCATTGTTTACGTCGATTAAATTAAAAATACTTCAAACTTATTTTGATTCAAACCATTACTAATGAAATATTAGAAAGGAATTAAATGCGTAATAAATGGTTTAGAATGAAGTAAGAATACTGATAAAGAAACATTAGAGAAAAAGAATAAAGAGCAGAAGTTTTTAAATTTTTCCTTTTACATTTACTAATCTTAGACAAATCAGGCGGCAACTTCTTTCAATATTTCCATATATAAATTTATGTATTTAATATCTACAATGAATTAAGGTTTTCACAAATTTATTTTTTGGCAACATATTCTAGGATAAACGAATTTTTTTTTTTTTTTTTTTTTACTAAAATTAATAAAAAACATATTTGTTCATATTTCCTCATTTTTATTTAGTTGTCGAATATATTTAATGTAATGAATAGAGGTGGAGCAGATATTCCTGTCCGCAGACACTGATGCTGATTTTATGCAGATTTCACGAATCTTCTATAATTAAGAATGAAAGTTCAAATTC
>JABUQX010097626.1:12500-15000 GCA_015478945.1 Trachelipus rathkii | reverse complement strand
ACCACAATTCAGTAATATTTTCAAAAGTGTTTAAAGAAAGTTATAAACTTTATATATTATTATATATACTATATATATATATATATATATATATATATATATTATATATATATATATATATATATATATATATATATATATATATATATATATATATATATATATATATATATATAATTTTGACAATTAAATTTGAATTTAATGTGAATATCTTATAATCCTATATTTTGAGGTATTTGAGTAAACTTTATTTAAATAATACTGTAGGTATGTGATGCTTTGTATGAATACTACACAATGCTACTATTATATTTTGTTAAAAGATGGTCTATGGGTTATATAAAATAAATCTCTTACAGCAAATTTTTTCTCAGAAGTAAATTAGTAATTCCGGTTCCGGCCGGAATTTTTCAAAATTCCGGCCGGAACCGGAACCGGAAAAAAATGTCAAATTCCGGCCGGAATTCCGGCCGGACCGGAATTCCGGTACACCTCTAATTTATATAAAAAGAAAATAAATTAAAAGCTTACATTAATAGCCTAGGTGAATAACGGCCACTGTGATCACAAAAGTTCTAGATGGGGAGATTTAGGTTAACTTTTTCTTCTCAAGCATCTGAATTTTTGATTTTATAGCGTCTTCTTCTGTCAAAGCTTTCAGTTTTAACATCTTTCTCTGCTCTTCAAGTTTATAGATCTGTATGGATAATTTTCTTTTTTTCAACCTTTTTATTCTCTTCTTCTTTTTAGTTCTGTTTTGACTCTTTCAGAAGTTCTTCATATCTCCCATGGGCAGCTCTTACATTTGTCAACATTTTTTGAGTGATAGGAACTTTATGAATACTTTCATGAGATCTTATAGCATTGTGCCCTGTTCTTTGAGAAATCAGACTATGTTCTTTCAGATTCTCCACTAAAATTGCTTAATTTATAGAAAACCCTCCTTCCACTGTCGCATTTCCATGCGAAAATATCAGTCCTAATTTAATAATTTGCCACAATTCCACATAACATTGATTCTTAGGTACTATAAAAGAAAAAAACTAATCAAGTCTCTTAGAAAGACGATCACCATCCTAAAATATTTTGAATTTTAATTCTAGGGTAGAATGAGCTTCACTGCAAAGTAGAGTGTATTGTGCTTTTGTTTTCTAGAAAAATAGGGAGCAAGTCCATGGTTAATCACATATTTACATTTCATCAGCCCCATTTTAAAATTTGAAGCTACCGCACTATCTGGAAACATTAATTTAAATGTTTCCCCTATATCTGCACACGAGTTTAAAGACATTTTATCATCCACCACCTTTAATGCCCATAGTATTTCAGATCTTGTAACATCATCTTTAATGCAAAGGATGAAACTGATTGATAAACTGGTTTTGGTTGGTTATTAATAGAACACTCAGGGTCATTTACAATCGGTTGAGTATGATTAGAAGTTGATGGAATGGCATAATTTTCAGTGCACACACTTTCACTAATATTTGTATTATTAGAACACGTAACGAAAAAGTTTTTCAATGATGGCTGGTCCTGCTGAGTTTTGATTAAATTCAAGTGAGTTTCCCCTCTTGAATGTGAAACTTCGGCTTGCGTCCCAGGTTTAGATAGATCAAAGTTCTTTTTACATACTTTATACAGTATGCCTTGAACTATCAGGTCCTTTGCCCAACCACCTGATAAACTGTGTGTTCAGTGACGTCCAACCACTGGTCATTAAAGTTAGTTTTTTGTTTGAAGTTTTTTTTAAATTAAATAATAAATACCTTTCAAACTGCACAAAAAAATCCAAAATCACTTCGTCAACCTAAAAAAAAAACACCTTCAAAAAAGTATAAATCCCTAAAAGAAAAAGATAGAAACAGATTAAGTCATAAGTCATACAGTCTAAAACACAATCCATATACCAATTCACCTTCAATTCGAAAGGATGAACTTGCAAACAACCCTCTACGAAGAATAGGAAGAAATAAAGGCAATAGTGAACTTAAAAATAGCAAAGAAACACGGTTAGAAAGTAGATTATGGAATGTCACTCCTCGCCCATCCTTTTCATTCACTTATCAAATACTCTCTTATTCCAACAATTATACAGTAGTAAGGGAAAAAAATTTTATCAAAAAAATATGCAACTTTGTCCATGGATCATTCTTCATATGCTTTGAAAAATTTTAAAATTTCCCCGACTTTTTTGGAATTTCCCTGACTTTCAGCATATCTTAAAACGTTTCCCTGACTTTCCCTGACTTTCCTTGACCAAAGTGTGAAACCCTGATATATATATATATAATATATATATATATATATATATATATATAATATATATATATATATATATATATATATATTATATATATATATATATATATATATTTATTATAATATATATATATATATATATATATGTTAAAGAAAATTATATGAGAAGGTAAAGAATTAACTGCCTTCTCTGGGATTGAACCACCGCATGTTGCGCGTGAGGACAATATGCCCGGTG
>JABUQX010097626.1:0-5000 GCA_015478945.1 Trachelipus rathkii | reverse complement strand
ATATAAATTTTGTTTTAAAATTTTATGTTTCATTATATTGATGTTCTTGAAAATAGAAGAAGGATTTCTTACCGAAGACCAGTCGGCGTAATAACTGAATTAAAGAAATGGTTCAAATTCGGTTTGGTGTATACTCGCTATTCTATATATATATATATATATATATAATATATATATATGATATATATTATAAGATATATATATATATAATATAGATATATATATATATATATATAGTATATATATAATATATATATAATGTATATATATATTATATATATATATATATATATATATATATATAATATATATATATATTATATATATATATAATATATATATATATATTATATTATATATTATATATATATATATAGTATGATATATATATAGTTAGTATATATATATATAGTTTATATTCGTAAATAGAAATTTATTTAGAATACATAAATTAATAATGAGTCAATACGTAAGAAAATAGATAAAAGAAAAAGAATATTGGCAAGTAAAAATGCCGTAAAGGACTTGCAAGTACTTGCAAATTTTCAAGTTCAAGGAGGTTACAAGTACAAGTACATGGGCTTTTTTAGAAACTGCCAAGTAACAGGTACAGAGTACTCCAAAAAAGTAATTAGTCCAAGTACAAGTTACCAAGTACTTGTACTTGCGACCCAACCCTGATATTATATATATATATATATATATATATATATAGTATAATATATATATATATATATATATAATATATAATAATATCATTATATATATATATAATAATAATATATATATATAATATAATATATATATATATATATTTACAGTGTCACGAACCACTACGCGGCCAGCAGCCCTATTTCAAGGAGGGGGTGTGCGACACCTCAGATATCGATGCAACAAAAGCAAACGACGCAGTGAGCGACAGTACGCAGGCTATTAAAAAGTGGAGAGAGCATTAAATTCAGCAGAAACACAGAAGATGGAAGAGAATGCACAGAACAGAGGGTCAGGAAAAGAAGAAGCACGCGCAGCCAACCAAGACTGGAGTTGTACCAGATGATACACACAAAACTCGATGCGCCGACCCACAGGCACCCCTTGTGCCTATGAGGCGTCGCTGAAAAAAGGTGTGGTACGGCGAGTGATAAGCTCCCTCGCAGCACCTGTCGCTGCGGTACCTATAGAAAAAGAGATTAAAGCACCAACAACGCGCCGCAAAGATAGAGGGGTCAATTGAACTGGAAAGTGCAGAACAGTTTATAAGCCTTTGGCCTTTGCCCGACCCTGTGAAAAAGCCGGGTGAAACCAGAGCCCCCCTGATATGAGAGCAGTACTCCATACAAGCGCGGGTGAGGCCCTTGTATAGCTGGAACGAAACTGAGAAGAGGAAAAAAAGGCTCGCAGCCTAAACAGAAATCACAGTTTCTTTGCAGGCCGCCAAAGCAACCGTTGTGATGTGAGGCTTCCAAGACATTTTTTTTTTTATTTTAAAGCCTAGGAATGTTTATATTGTCAACAGGAGAGACGAGAGAACCCGTCGAAAGAGATAGGAAAGTTAGAAGGTGTCTTACAGAGGGAGAGTTGTAGAAGTTGGGTTTTTAAAGAATTGAAATTTCACAAGATGGAATACCCCACCCGGAAAGTCAATCCAGCATCAGCGGAAAAGGAAAGAAGAGTCGGAAAGATTAAGACGAGAGGCAAATTCTAGAAAGTAAAGAGGAGCAGAATGGAAATTGAGTTGAAAGAATGAAGGATTCGAGTCATAGGGCATACGAGTGAATAGAGTTAGATAGGCAGGGTGAAAGATCATTAAGGAAAAAGAGGAATAAAGTAAGGAGATAAAGACAGATACCTGGAGGAACGACCACTTTTGAGAGAGAAAAGAAGAAATCGCCCGATCAACAACAGCCGATATGGAGTGATTTGAAGGAAAACTAGACATAAGTAGCAAAGAGAAGGAGGAAACCAAAGGAGGGGAGCTTGGAGGAGCAGTGACGTAGTGTCATACCCGGTAAAATGCCTTGGATATGTCAAGCGCCACCTACGCGAAGTCTCTCCGTAGTTCCCTGAGGGGCGGGAAAAACCATAAATCAGTTAGATAGCAAAAGTATATCGCAGATACCTCGAGCCCTCCGAAAGCCGCGGTACTGCGATCGGAAAGAAGTGAATGAGCATTTCCAGATGATCTAAGGAAATGGAAGAGTTAAAGAAGGATTTCCAAAGATGCTTGATTAAGAATACAAGTGAAGCTTATAGGGCAATAGTTAGAAGGGATCAGAGGCGCTTCCGGTTTTTTTCGGGAAACAGCTTGGGACATGGCGTGCTTCATATTGAGGAAAGTATTGTATTTGAAACGATAAGGAGAATATTAGTGAACGAGGTGTGGGTCAGCACGAAAGCAGCACGTCCATCAAAACTCGCGGCGCAGGGATGCCATCCGCCACCGCCTTCGCTAATGTTCAAGATTTCAGGAAAGCCCATGCACGTCGCATCAAATGTATCACAGGCAATGGCATAGCGACACCTTGAGAGAAGAAGAAGAGGAGGCAGGAGGGAAGGAGGAAGAGGAGTGCCAGAATCGTCGGGTTGCAGTTAGAGAAAATGAGGGCGATGAGATTTTCCTTTCAGTGAGAGAAATTAGCACAGAACCAAACAGATCGGAATGAAAGAGGAGGAAAGACAGATTTACAGAAGTTGTTAGAGATGTTTTTGCAAAGAGGGGCAGAAAGATTTATCAGTAGGAGAATCAAGGAGGTTAGCGCACTTCGTTTAATGAAATGGGCCCCATGCTTTGCACGACGACGAGCTGAATGAAAATTAGCAAGAGTGATAAGAAAAGCGAACGAGAATTTTTCCACTACCGATACGGACTGTCTTTAGCCTGAATGAAACCAGGGAGCAAGCACGAGTCGAACCATGATTGTGAGCGATGAGAAAAGCATTTAGTCGAAGGAAGGAATGAAGCCTGCTGCTACCAGTGCAACGATTAACAGTTCCCCACCTTATCGCAGAAGCCGAAGCGTCACCAGAGTCAAAGGCAGCCATTCCAAAATATATAGCTAGCGCCTAAGAAAGTGACGCAAGGGCCCCCCCCCCCCCAATCGAGGGGTGGATCAATTGCCAGAAAAAAACGCACAGATATATATATATATATATATATATATATATTATATAATAGTATAATATATATATATATATAATATTATATATTATATATATATATATATATATATATATATATTATAGTAATATATATTATATATACATATATATATATATATATATATATATATATATATATATATATATATATATATATATTATATATATAATATATATATATATATATATATATTATATAAATATAAAATATAATATTATATATATATATATATAATATATATATATAATATATTTTAATATAATTAATAGTTATAAAAATTAATTTGTTTAATATAATATATATATATATATATATATATATAGTATAAGTATATAGTATGATAGTGTAGTGAGTATATATATATATTATATAATATATATATATGATATAATATATATTATATAATTATATATATATATTATATATATGAGTATATAATATAGAGAAAAAAAATTAATTATATATAATATATATATATATATCACTTAAACCTGCTAACACGCAGTACAATAGATAAATCAATTAACCCCTAAAAAATATTTACTTTAACACAAAATATATTACATTAGTAATTAAAAATTAAAAACTGTTAAAACAACAGAAGGATAGTGGGGGAGAAAAAACCCTTCTGAGGAGAGGCCTTTCTGTCCTTTCCGGACTTTATTCAATCAAACAGCCACATGCAATAACTTCTTAATAAATGAATGATCACCGACTGTTTAAATTTTGAATTTGTTGGTTGTCTTCTTTGAGATTTTTCATAATGATTTTCCATTTTTTATCTGTTAATAATATGTTATTAAGGATGGGATCTATCTTTACTTCACCTTCTATTATATTCATATGCTGTTGTTTAGTGTTGTAAATCATGCTTTCTGCTAATTTTCGTTTAAATACATTGTCATTTTTTTGTAAGATCTGGTAATTATTTATGTTAATATGATGATTGAGACTGTTTCTATATTTGACGAGGGCGGAGTTAAGATTGTCGGTTTGCAAGTCATAGCCATGCTGATATATTCTTCTCTTCACATCGACTGATTCCCCTATATAAAAATCGGAACATGAATTGCACTTTATGCTATAAACACCCGGAATGGGCAGAGCCTGTGTGGAGTCTGGAACATGATATTTTTGTAAGACTGTCTTTAAATTCGTAATTTTCTTCACAGGATGTATATTAGAAGGAAGTAAACTTTTATAGGTGTGAAATTTATCTGTGGGTATATTAATATATACTTTTTGATCAGAGGCGGAGTCAGAGTTATGTAATTGATTGAAAAAGGACTTCTTTGCCATGTTGAGCGCTTTATAGTAAGTACTTTCTGGATAATGAAGTTTATGAAAAATGTTTTTTATGTATTTCAATTCCTGTTCCAGTTCCGAGGGGCTGCAAATCCTATATGCTCTCAGGATTTGGGAGGAAAATACTGACAATTTTGTATTATAAGAATGGACTGAAAACCAATTTATGTAAGAATCCACATGGGTAGGTTTTCTATAAACAGTAGTGATTGGTTTTGAGTTTTCATCCATTTTTATCACAAAATAATACAAAATTGTCAGTATTTTCCTCCCAAATCCTGAGAGCATATAGGATTTGCAGCCCCTCGGAACTGGAACATATATATATATATTATAGTATATATATATAATATATAGTATATATATATATATACAAAAATTAGAGAATATATAATATATATTATATATATATATATATATATATATATAATTTGACAATTAAATTTGAATTTAATGTGAATATCTTATAATCCTATATTTTGAGGTATTTGAGTAAACTTTATTTAAATAATACTGTAGGTATGTGATGCACTGT